>WUAP02160007.1:0-19153 GCA_015163945.2 Stichodactyla helianthus | reverse complement strand
CTAGAAAGAAGCAGACTTTTACTGGGGCCAAGAAATAAATAATATAAGCTTATTGGAACTGTAGAATATTGTATGTTTTCGTTTTATTTTTTTTCGAAAATCTTCTTGCAGAGGATTTTAGCTAGAAAGAAGCAGACTTTTACTGGGGCCAAGAAATAAATAATATAAGCTTATTGGAACTGTAGAATATTGTATGTTGTCGTTTTATTTTTTTTAAGAAAAGGAAATTTCCTTTTTTTGTTTTTTTTTAGAAACTTGGAGAAATCAGGATAATTAAAACGTTCTCTTTTCTCTTTTCTCGCGTAATGCTACACGAAATGAAAATAACATCTGAACAAAGAAACTAATTCAGATTAATGGCCTAAATGAATGATAAATGGAAGAAAAGCTCTAAGATTAAAAATCTGAATGATCATTTAATGAGCTACCTAGCCTCGTGTTTAAGACTTGTTGAATATTACACCTGTACAGCTGGACTGTATTTCATTCTTGGTCGTGTGTTCGTTAAACGTCTTGTTATAAAAGAAAATTATTTAGAGATATTTTTAATGCTCTTTTGTTACGTGTGTCTTGACTTGCGATTGAAAAAAGAAACTCGAGAGAAAAACCAGATGAATTCACAAAACAAAAAATACACCTGTAAGTGATTAGGGTTTTTATTCAAGACTTACTTGAATCGACTAAAAGGTTTTTCTTTTAACAGTTCTTTTACCGTATCTCTTGTGTTCGGCTTTTATGTAAGTAATTATGCATATGGCCCAAGGATTCTCACGTCAGTTTTAGCTCAATTAAGTGTGGTTCAAGATTTTTTAAAATTTCTTTTTGAATGGACACTGAACTGTGCCTCATTACCCAATGATTACGAATGATTATAGCACTTCTCACTAATTATTCAAATCCAAACTCGAGCCAGTTTCTTTTTCATTTGTCTGGTTGGATATTACTGTTTGAAGGAGGATTCGAAAAGTTTGTTAGATAAAAAATTTTCCCTACAGTTTGAACTTTATTTCTTCGTTTTGCAATATACTGACGAGTAGCTTACTAGACTTAATAGGCGTTTGCTCCAATTTTGGCCATGTATGAAAAAAATACTATAAATTCATCAGAAAATCAAATTGTTCTATGATAACTTTATTTTAAAACCAAAAACTTTCTCGAGCTAAATGCTTTATTACTACCTTTGCCTTGTATTATTGTTAAAATTTATGAGGGTATGTCGGTCTTAACGGCCTCTATCTATAATAACACGTGGCAATGGCCATGTACGATCATGTAAGCTATTGAAATAATAATAATAATAATAATAATAATAATAATAATAATAATAAAACATTTAAACCGTACATCCCCCCTTTTTTTTTCGCCTTAAAGAGAAGTTAATTTTTAACTCAAATTTAAAGGTTACCCAATATCTACTATTCAGTTTATTGTGCTCAGGACAGAATTTCTTGTGTTTTGTTGGTAATCAGTTGTAACAATAACTTGAGTTTAAGAGGTAAAAAAATAATGGTTCAAAAATTCTAACAGATATCGGTAACTGGTGCAATCACTATCCCGATTTGTTGCTAGAGGTTCTGCAGCTCAAGTTTTAAGAAGAATTTTTTATGGTTTGGTCTTTCATTTCAGAATAAACGCAAAGAAAACTACATTGTTTTCCCCGGAGCATGCAGCAGTTCATGTATACATGTGATGGACAGGTTTATGTATTTTTTACCGTTAAAAATAATGATGGTTTGCTACTTTATGTCCTATTTTAGTGTCTGGATTTATTAGATCTTAACCTTATGAGTGTTTTTTAAATCCTGTTTGAAGTACAACTGAAGGCTCTGTATTCCCAAAGCAAAAACTGGTTTTCGTTTGGGAGCCACCGTCAGGCTTTCTTTTTGAAGAGAGTACAATCGAATAGGTTGATCGATCTTTGTTTGATACTTACGAGTTTCTTTTGTACTCTCCCATTACTAACTGTTCTGTGTGTGTATGACGATTACCGTTAAAGCGTAACTCTATTTCCTATTCATGAATAAGCCGTTCAACACACAGGAAAGCGTGCCAGTCATTGAACTCATGCTGCGCATGTGTAGAAACTACCTACATAATTAACGACTATTTTCGTTGTACACAGAATGAAGCAAACCACACAGAAAGAAAGACGATAAGTCAATAAAAGCGCTTCATTTTAAAGGCGAGAGTTGTAGAACTGTTTACGAAAAGTAAAAATAAGAACGTAAACGCAGTTGGTCTTATAAACATTCACAACCAATCAGTGAAATAAACGAGCGAGGTCACCGAAGTTAATTAATTTCACTCTTGAAAATCTATTTTTATCTTTTTATATATTGCTACTCAATTAATGAACATTGCCAGTCGCCTTACAAGATAAATATGCATTTTGAATCCTACAAACTGACGACACTTTAGGAATGAAAATAAAATTTGTCGCGATAGAAAACATTTAACTAAAGTTTGTAAAAATGTAAAGCTTTAAGGATAACTACAATTGAGGCTCTTTATGACGAGTAAGATAATTCCTTATATTATTAAGGCATTACTAGCCTAAGGTTAATAAAGCTAAAATATTCTGAACCAAGACCAAAAGAAAGAAGCCAAATGTAAAATTAGACTTGAAAGAAAATATTACGCACTCATTACCTCAAGCATGTCAAAACTAGAAAGTATAGGCGTAGAAATAGCAGCAAATATAGTGGTGGATCTAGTAGAAAATAACTTTATTGTTATACTTTTATCGCAAGCCTCATCTCACTTTGGAAGCGATGATTCTGGTCCTCAGAAATGGGGATTGTGAGATATATTATATCAAGTGTATCTACCCCTTGCCGAATATATACGCACTCCCCTTTCTCACAATTTTCTCTTTACTCCGATGAAGGACTCGCGTCCGAAACGTCAGCCCAAATTAACTAAAATCTGTTGTATGTTGAATAACAAGGAAACTTGTAATCATTAAAAGAGAATCAAAGGTTAAATCTTTACATCTTTTTAACTTTGCAGCAAACCCTAATATTCATCAGTGCACGAGGTTCTTTTATTGATTGCGGCTGCCGTCTTTTCCAAATAACGGCTGTTTGCACAGCTAGCAGCAATATTACCTTAAACAACGTGCTTCCTTTGCATTTAGTGTTTACCATTAAGGAAAATTACACCTGCCCTAAATGCTGCTCGCTCGGCTGGAAAAGTTTATTTCAAAATAAGTCGCAATGAGGTCGAAAGCAAAAGGTGCATCAACTTTGGCATAGAGCACGTGCAATCGAATGCATTGTGTGTGCGCAACGGGGTTCTCATTGCACAAGTCAGTAAGTCTCTTACTACCAACGTGGTTGATATTGGCGGCTGGCTTCAAAATGTTTTTGTGTGTAATTTCATTTAGCTAAGAAAAGCGACTGCACCTTCAAAAGTTAATGATCTTAAAACTATCGCTAGCTAAATGATCATCTTTGGGGAAAAAGTTTTTAGATTTGGAGGCAACGGCCTATAAAATACGCCTTGGAAATGCTACACAACCACCCTCATTCCCGAAAAACGCATGCTTTTGAAAACTTATTGTTGACAACTAATTTTTTGAGCTCCTTCTCTCTTAAGCTAAGTCCAGACCCTTATGCTCCCGAATGGATAACAATTATGTGATACTTTCTTCCTTGTGACAAAAAGTATTCTATTCTAATAAAAAAAGGTTTCAAAACTTCAACTTAAATGGCATTCTTTTTGCATGAAAATTCATCGGCAGCTGTTTCGATACTGTTTACGAGTTTTTGTCGAAATGTTTTGTATTTTCTGACCAATTGGTATGGCACAATGCCAGAATATTAAAACTTCAGCAGTCTCTTGATAGAGACGCCTGGCACCGAGTCTCGAAAACAGGAAATTCCATCACTTGAAATGGCTTTTGTATTGGCCGAGAGCGTGCTCTCAGTTTTATAAACTGATTATTTTCTTAACAGTCAAAAATATCGTTTATTAATCGAGTCTGACCGGGACTGGACTCTTATATAAAAATTTCTGATAAGTGTATTCTTATATGGAAAATGGAAAGGCATGAGCAGAACCTTTGTATCATGCCAATGCATGCCAGTTTAGCAGTAGGTCAAATGAAAAATAGATATTGTTTTATGTAAGTTAACGTTTTAACGTAACTTATTAGTACTTTTTTAAGGTAGCCCTAGCAAAAAAAGCAATAAAGAATGACGTTCTTTTTAAAAAACAGGGCAAAGGACTACCTAGTAAATGTTTTTTGATCAATTTCTCTTGATAAGTTTCGTGTTGAGACCGTCCTTTCTAATGTGCTGCCGTATTCAGATAGGTGCCTATTTGGAAAATAAGCCTTCGACGAAAATGGCGTCGTTCATAAAAAAAGCGTTGATTGAACCAGAGAATATTACGTACGTTTTACCTTATTCAAAACTGTTCCTAATCGTTCAAGATACTCATGAATTTAGTTCTAGCCACGAGGAAGTACTTGCTAAAGTTATAGTATAATAACTTTCACCTTTGAGGTCATCAACTTCGAGAATAAATAGTTAGCACCGGCCGGAATCGTAAGTATTTTATTTATTTTTTCCCAAATATATACCTAAATCTAAAAGAAATACCATGTGTGGAAGTGTAATGCAACGAAACGTGCTTCCAAAAAGCTCCCACGACCTCGGGATCATATCTCGGCACCAGTATCTCTCGGCCAGGAACTGAAGTTTTGAAACTGGTGATATTTTTAGCGTTGTACGATTGTCAACTGGGAACACTTTACTTGAAAGAGCCGAAGGCGCCCTTAATGATCGTCTCGAGCAAACACACCAGACGAGTTTTGTAACAGTTATTTTCAGTTTGTCAATTAATCATTAACCCTGTGCGAGATGGCCAGTACTATGATAAACCTTTTGTCCTGTATTTGACTTAAATAAATCTTGGGAAACAAGAAGTCTTTTTTTGTTGTTTGTTGCTGCTGAGCTTAATTCCAAGTATGTTTATAGCATGTGGAACCAGTATTTTGTTAATAAGCCAGTCAAAAAAGCACTCAAAAGTTTCCAATATGGCACTTGAAAATCTGTCTCCCATGAACACTGTCTTTTGTTATTTTCGTGTTTGCTTACTAAACACGGGCAGACAGCAAGAATTGAAAAATGACAAAATGCATTTTTAATGTAAAATAGTGACAGCGCGAAAGAAAATATTTCATAGAATAAAGGGTGTCGTAAACTAAACCGAATGTACTTGAAATTTTAATATGGTTGAAATGGGTTGAAGCACATCAGTTATTGAGGTATATGTTTTCTCCATATTGCAATACAAATCCAATTTAGATTTTTAGTAAACCCAGAGGTAATGTAATTTTGATTAGTTATAGTTCAGTAGTTGTTACAGCTTAACCAACAGGAAGCTGAAAAGTGCTCCAAACAATCTGCTCCATACCATCTGCTTATCATGATACACCTATTTCAGAACACGCCTATCCAGGGTGTGTTAGTAACTAGCACACCCTGGATAGGCGTGTTCTGAAATAGGTGTATCATGATAAGCAGATGGTATTTCGATGTAGGAGTAAATTTGACCGCAATAGGAAACACAAGTCGAGACATTCAAATAATTATAGGAAAAGCCACCCCAATGATTTATTCAGTACTAAAGTTGCAAAGCGCACATCAGGTAAACTTTGGATTTTAATATAAGCTATTCTTTTATGGATAAGCAAGTCAGGAAGTAACAGCGTAAAGCAATATGCCGTTTGAACCACCAACTTGGACTATAATGTATTTTTGCAATTGATTAAACGGGCGTGGCTCACCCCTCTTTGATCAGGAAACACGTTTTTCAAGTAGAGAGGGACTTCCACGTGCCTCGTGGCGGGAAAGATATTTCTTTGTGCTGAATAAATAAATTTCAGTGAAAAACAGACGAGAAGAGCAAAAGTCGATATAACTGACTATACTGGTATAAGAAATATTCATGGTCTATTTTCATTGGCCATCATAACTTGTCACTTATTGCTGTCATCAAAATTATCCTTGTAATCATCTTATATGGCGCAACCGCAAATCATTTCGGTGGAAATTACAGATAATTATATATTAGACTTGTATTACCATTCGCCATATGGACAGGAAGAACAGCGCAGATCTCTGCAGTAGGAGAGACAGTTACCAGAGATAATAGCATGTTTTGGTTTCTTTCGCCCGGAATAACCTCCTTTCTAAGCACTATAACTTTCCATTATTTCTAGTTCATATTTTGATGAATATCTCTTCAAGCGTGTCAAAATTTGAATGAAGGTTTTCACGAGTACACTGGTCATGATTTCTAAATATTCACTGGCAAAGCAAGGCAGCTTCATAATTTCTTTAAGATTAAAATATGTCTTCTGTGAGAAATGTTTATTGGCTTAGAAAAGTGAAACTATGAATCTATTTGATGACATTGTTAATTGTAATCGTGAAAACTCCGAAATCAGTAATCCTTCTCAAGTTCTCAATCCACCTGAATTTTTTAAAATCATTTTTGAAAAACCAGCCTATTGTATACCCTAAAGATTCACACCATGAGATTTTAATTCGTTTTTAATTCCCCTAATTCTTAAGTTGCAAAGCAATAACATTCTCAGGCGAAACCACTGAAGCAGGTCTTTTCTTGTTTTATTTATTCATATATTCCTTCTCGGGCTTTCATACCGTGGGAATATTTCGAAACCTATTGTTTTCGCGTTGGTAGAGCAGCGTGTCCAAGGGTCGTGGTGTAAAGCTATACAATAGAAACAAAAGTGTTGATGCAAACTACCTGCTGTGATCTCATCTTTTAAACACACGTTCCAATGCTTCTTTGAAAACTGCTAACAAACACAAGCTGGTCAAGCATGCCATTTACCCTCAGGCTTCAAAATCAAATCAAATACTACTCCATCTATTTAATACGCAAGGCCTCTTCTTGAAACCTCGCGGAGATTTTTAATTAGCTTTGGTTTTCAATGAACATTGTAAACTTTTAATAGCCAAATAATATTATAAATTACTTCTGGTTTTAAAACCTTCGAATTCTTTGTTCGCTGGCACAAGACTTTTGTCTATTGGGCCAATCAGAACGATAGATTTTGAATGGGTCGCGCGCCTTTTTTCATTGACTCTCATTTATGAGTCAGAAGTATGTACACAAGAATCCCACCAATCACGAAGTGGAGCCTCCATGAGTGTGTCAGCTAATAGTCAATTTAAATGTTTTAACAACCTACTGAGGTTATGGTGATCAATAACGGTTACATATCAATCCATAAAGAATGCACAAACTTATTGGAATGTGCCTCCTGTAGTAATAATCCTAAAACACACTTTACGTTGGTGGTTACTTGGCTTGCTTGGCTTCGTTTAAGCGATGGGGAAGGAAAATGGAGCAGAAAGAGTATCACGGAACAGTGCTAGGGCACAAGTGACTTAAGATATCAGACGTAAAGTTAGTATATTTGTTATTGGTCTCAAGCTGTTTTCGTTTTACTTAGTTGCTACTACCTTTGTACATGAATAGTTCACTATTCTTTTATACCACTTCTCTTGTTTTAGTCTCACAGAAACTCATTTACTAAAAAAAATATTTGGTTATTCATTCTTGAGTTAACTGATAATTAATTAAATTCATATCTAAGGAAATTAGTGAATAAGGAGGTATATTCACTATGCAACTCATTTTGGTTAAAATTATTATTTATTTATTTATTTATTTATTTAGGTTTAGCTCGGATAAATTCAGCGAAAGAATCTTTAAATTTTAGTTTTTTTCCACACTATTCATTTAACTTGAAATACCTGAAATGTTCTTAAGAAGTTCATGATAGACTGTTCAGTTTTTGAGTCCAAACCCTTATGAAAATTGATTTGGGTGTGATAAATTAATTAATTAATCTGTAAAATTAAAATTTATGTCTTCTGTATCAGCAGATGAAGCCTATAACAGGAAAGGTTAGACGGGAACGGGTAAACAACAGCTTACATCAACTCAAGGTTCTCGTTCTTAGTGCCATGAACAAAGATGTAAGTCAGTGGAAACGCAATTGTTATCAATGTTAGATTATTATATAGTAGTTACCTAGATATGTGACAAGCACTTGAGCATGCAACTCGTCGCTCTCCCAGCTTCGTTTAACTTAATAAGTTGTTCATTGGCTTTTCTAGTGTAAACACTAAGAACTTGAAAAATACTTTTTATTTCAAATATATTTACATTTATATACTAAAAACCTCGGAGATGATAGCAGAAAAATATTGTTACTTAATGAACTGTTTGCCCAGTGCATAAATATTCAAGACTATTCAAACTTTTCTGATTTGCAGGTGCTGAAGTATACAAAAATGGAGAAAGCTGACATCTTGGACATGGCTGTCAAGTATATCAAATGTATACAGACAGCTAAAGAAGTATCACGAGGTAAAGAGATTAAACGCTGCACAAAAATCGGGGAGGGGAGGGAGTTGGAAAAAGACTTGAATTATGAAAAACTTTTATGCCCAATTCCTGTGCTTTAGCCTCTTTTAACTGGCATTTGATGATGAGTTCGTATGGAGAAATGGAAAGTATATCAATATTGACAAAATGATTAATCCCATTGCAGTGGTCCCTGTTTTACTAGCAGACAGGATCTTGATCAATTCATCAGTAATGACAATATACATAAAGATGCTGTGTTTGTTTTTCTACATGTGGCTAGCGAATGCCTTCATGGTGCCTAAGCTAGATCTTTCAGCTTCACTGAACGTCATTCTTAATACTACTAAGCCGGCATCAATAACACTCCAACTTCCGCAACTGATCTTTTGATCATTTTAATTTCAATTTTTACTGAATTTACCCGAGACTACATGAAACAAAATGAACTTTCTTTATCGCTTCTCGTCATTTCATTTATTCATTACAATGAACTTCATGCTCATGAATTTCTGTGTCTACCGAGTGAGTGGAGTAACCTTTTTGGCTACAGAATGAAATGAAAATTATCATTCAGCTAGCTCTTTGATGATTGGAAGGAAACCTGTAAATTTAGCATTCTGAAGATCGAAAAAGACTGACGAAATGAGAAAACCTTTTGGAAAACATTCCCAAGCAAAGGACACCAAAATGTGTGGTCATCAGAATTTCTTTGTGATTTTACTGAAGACCTGTCTGATGCGTATATTACAATAATTTTTTACCATGAATATATCATTTTTAGAATTTCTTAAAAGCCTTTGCATTAAAAACAGCTTTTGTGTTGGATTACCTTGCGTTTGATATTCTACAGAGGCTTACTCCTCATCTACCTTTTGCTGAGTTAGCAGAAATTTGATAATTACTGGGGCAGTAATGAAGGATCAATTATGTAATTAAGAAATTCTGTTGGAGTGTGTCATCATTGCCTTAGGATATCTTATAGCATAGTAAGCTCGCTGGCCCGAATGATGATAAAATGCTTTGTGAAAAAACTTTTTATTACTTTGATTTATAAGATGAATGCCATTGACCAACACGAGGAAAGCCAGCATCCCAAGTGACCCCATCAGACAAACCTCTAGTTGACACTAATGATGTCTCATGCCGACAACCTATTCCACGCTCATGCAGCCTTAATACTGACCCTAAAACTTCTTGCTCTAGAAGTCTTGAGTCTTGATTAACCTGACATCCCTCACCCTTACCCAACATTAGTCACTATGGCAACTCAACAGAACCACACATCGTCTCCTATACCTTATTACGTACGTTCTGGCTTCAGCAAGGATGTACGTCGAACAAGGATGACCACAGTTTTGGAAAACATTTCATTAAATTGCCCAAACAGGAGTTCCACCTCTCTTTGTTCGAGACCTTCACTAGAAAAATTTGGTGCTACTCCAAGCTGTCCAAATTTGCAGTCTCCCTAAGGTGACAAGATGAAAAATAAATCTGAAAACATAACGGATAGAAAGAAAGTGTTATCTGCCATGAACAACGTAGCGAAAACTAAACACGACTCAAGCAAAGACATAAATCAGAACAACGTTCGCTTACCTGGCATGGAGTGTTTTGTAAAAAATATGTACTTGCATTCAGAGCAACTTAAAGAAAACCAGATATATAGTATTCACGTTTTGGCAAACAAACAAAGACAAGTTCAAATAGATCATTTTGATAGCTTGCAATTGATTTACTTCCATTATGGAGACCATGGTAAGGGTACTAATAATAATCTTCTCTAACATATTTGATGGAAAGTCAAAGTTATAACCCTATATATATTTAATTTGAAACCGATATCATGTTTTACTTTCACTAACCCAATAAATAAATATATGATGCAATTAGTTTCATATACAGTGTATTATTATTATTACTTATGTGTTTCATGTGATTGATTGATTGATTGAAGTATACCAAGACTACTTGATTTTAGATGTGAAACTCACTAAAAATTACCCTATGATCCCCAAAGTCTTTCTGATCTATTTCGCTCAAATCTAGGCTGGGGTTGCAATACTTCTCCTCCTCGGGCGAGGAAACCTCTAGTTAATAAGGCCAACTAAAGTCATATTATATGCTTAAAAAAGAAACTAGCGAGTATAACATAAATATAGTGTCATACTGATACCAAAATTAATGAATGCTGCCATACATGAGCCACTTTATTTCGGGACGATTTATTTAAATCTTGTTTGACATTTTTATCCTTTTACCCTGGTAATCGAAGTAGTAAGTTTGGAAAAGGTAGGGGATTCCGTACAGGGTAAAACCAAAAGCTGATATACACAGCACCTTGTTTTATGAACATCAATGTTAAGGGTTTTTTTTTTTTTTTCGTTCTTCTTCTTTTTCTTCTTCGTATTCACTTAGTCAACACTCGTTGGTTTCAGTGATAACGCTTCAGTAAATTTTAGTTATGCCCATGGCTACGAAGTTGAAATATACCAAATTTTAGAAATATTTGATTTCACAGCAGGGAAATTCATGATGAGCCAGGCGTTGTGCACGTCTTTGGAATTTAGCTTGGTCTCGACAACACCCATAAACTAGCAAAAGGACTTAATAAATGGTATTGAATATTTAGTTTTTCCCAATCTTTATAAGTACGTCGAGAATTTATGTTCCTTAAATTTTGAAACTGAAAGTAATGAATCTATATTGTACAAGAAAGCATGCGCTAGAGATGCTGCAACATTAAGGTTGATTGATTTGAGACTCAATTATGTCTGCAATGGTAGTTATTTTTATTTTCTAATTTCTAACACATTTGGACAATCATATCAATTCTTATTTCAGTACTTCGTGAAAACATTTTGGTGTTATGTACAATATTTACCTCCAAAAATTATAGGCAAGTTATTTTTCGACGCAGCTCTTTGAAAGTGTTGTCGATTAATTTCAAAATATTTATTTCTGTTGTTATCATTATTATTGTTTTTTTCTTGGAACATTTTTAAAAAGCCGTATGAACTATCAATTTTTTCAAGTTCTATAAAATTCAGATCCCACACAATAGGGAATTCTAGGTTATGCTAGATTGTCGAAGCGAGTTCAAAGTTTGATTGCACGACAACTTTTCTTGTTTCGTGTCTCCTGACATTGATGCTTCAATTCTACAAGTATGAACAAATATGTACAGTTCAAGAATTTGAGCAATTTTAAACATCCTATTTAACGATGGCACTCAAATCCTAATTTGTCAATTCACCATGGCCTCCACATAGGGGGGTTAGGCAAGGCTGGTCTGTCAGTTGTTGTCAATTTAAAATTGACTAGATTTTTTGTTCCAGTAAGTGTTTCTTGAACACCTTGCAGTTTTTCATCGACACTTTCTTTCTTGACTGGCATAGGAGGTGCATTCGTTAGTAATGCTTTGTTAGATGGCGAAGGCGGGGGCGATGGTATGGGCACCCATACAACAGTTGGTATTTTAGGAGAAGGTATGCTAACTGATGACGTAGGTAGACCAGAGGTTGGATTGGGAAGAATGAATGTAGGGGGCTGGGTGCTGACGTGCGTGTTACCATGGAAACCAGCTGGAACATTTGCAAAAACCTTGCCATGCATCTGCATATCACTGGGTGGAATAGGTGTCGCTGTGGACATGTTTCGCATTAGCTCTAAAGCACATTGATTATATCCAGCTCTATATTCCGCCCATGACATAGGACCTAAAGGAATAAAGAAAATGTGTACTCATAAGAAATGAATGTAAGCTAATTAAAGTTTGAATGCTTAGCCCTTCATTATAAAGCAATCTGATTGGCTGCTGACAGCTGATGATAAATGAGTTTGTTAGTTCTATGACTCGATCGCCCAATTATTTATAGCTTCCTACAATACCGAAAAGACAGAAAAAAGACGCTGGCACTGGGAATTATTTCCACTAAGGTACTTTTAAGACTGCTAACGTCTTGGTCTTTCATAGTATGAGATCAGTAGTAAACAACGAGATAATAATAAGTGAATTAAAAAAAGCCAAAGAAAGAAAAAAAGCTCACCTCTTTTTGTTCGCTCTTGTCGATTGATGTCCCTTAAAAACTTAACCGTCATTTCAAGGATGTCAGCTTTTTCCATTTTAGAATATCGAGAAACCTAATATAGATAAATAAATAAATGAAATCTCAATTACTGAGCTCAGCGTTGGCCTAATTAGGAGGGCAAAATCTTTGTATTTCTATCAGGTCATTAGTCTTTTTAGAGCTGTTGTTCGTGAATTTGGATCGGTAAATACAAAAAATGTCTGGAAAGATAAATTATTTTGAAGGAAACCCTTAGAATCAATAACAAAACTGTTCTAATATTTAAAGTTTAATCTGGTACAACAAGTCCTGACGTCATTCATTCAGGATGCTAACTTGTGGTCCATAAAGATTTTTATAATGCTCTTTTGATAGTTTTTGAATAAATAAATTCTTTCAAATTTTTTCCCCCTTCTTTATCCTTATGCACAATAATAGATTTATCTGTTTCCTCTGAATATTTCAGTTCTTGATGAACTTGGATTAAGTAGTGCTAGCCTGTCTATCTAACTATCTGTCTGTCTGTCTGTCTGTTGACTTGTTTTGTTGATGTTTGGGTGTACCTAGTCTATCATTGTCAGTCTGACAATTCATTCTTTACTTACGTCCTTGTTCAACGATTCTAGAACCAATATTTTCATCTCGTTTAGACTAGAATTAATCCGGTCGCGTCGAAGTTTTTCCATGAGTGGTTTCTTCGTCTATATATATATATATGTAAAAAAAAACTCTAAATGATAGTTCCTTACATTCAACACCAATTATTTTTTTAATAACATTTTTATTTAAAACTTAAATAGAGTTGTTCATTATCAGTTCATGTGGTAAAGATGTTATTTTTGTACTTTGATTTTAGAAGAATAAGTTTTTATGGTGCAGCTGAAAAGATATGTACAACACGCACAGCATGCTAATACTAAATATGTGTACAGTAAAGTGATTTGAGTCTTTTTCTTACGACGTTTTCTTACTATACTAGCTTCATTAGTTTAATTAATTTAAAATATATCGTCAAACTGCCTTAGTAAAATAAAAATTAACTAACCTTTCTTCGATCACTGGCCATTTTGCCTACGAAGTCATGGGGTTCAGAAATAGTTTGAGAACTTTTAGCATCTAAAGTGGTCATATCTCACGAGTTCTTTTCCCGTCCAGAGCCAATCGACAAATGCTTCCCAAGCCGTTTGGCCAATGTGTATATTAAATTCTCCCGTGGGAAAATGTTTAAGCATTGAATCATCGATTTTAAATATTTGTAAACACTTAGTTAAAAACAATCGTCTTAACAGGGTCATACAATCAGCATTAGACTCTACAAAGCTTGGACCGTGGGAATGACTACCTCTGATTGGCTGCAATTGTATAGTCACACGACATCTTAAAGAAACAAAGCGCCAAAAAGCCCATCAGCGCGTGACGAGCGTGAGACTGCTTGCTCCTTATTGGATGAAATCAGACAGACCTACGTCCTTAATTAGTTCAGAAATACGCCAATTGGAGCTAATAAAACGGTCTTTTTTCAATAGATGGGAAGTAAAGAAAAACTGTTCCACTAACAAGATTAAACAATCTAGTCTTATTATTAATGAACGCAAACAAAACCAGGGGAAAAAAATTGAAGTTTCGGGATTTTTCCCCCTTTTTTCCTTTTCTTCTTTCTTTTTTCCGATCTCATCGAGCATGAAATATACTTTCCCCTGTATAGTGAATTTGAATTTTGACCGACATTTTCTTTCTGAAGAATTGATCACCACGTGTGGGTTTATAGAAATGACTTTTGTGTCTCTTTGTGTACAAAACTTTCCGATACTTTTTGTTCGAGGTCACGAGATAAAGGAACGTTATTAAAATAACAATACCCTGATAGATTTTCCCACGGTATTGTTGGTTTGGAAGGGAATGTGTTTTGTGGCAAAGAGCGTCACCCAGTGTTCAAGTAAGCTGAGATGATAAGGAAACAATCGAACAGCCAATGGAAAAAAATCCTGTCTTTAGTTAATTACAATAAGGGAAACGATGAAACCTGCTGATTCTTCGTCATGTACGTCTTCTCAAAACACAAAGATAGTTTAAAACTTTTTTGAGCTTAAATAATCGACTTCCTGTTTTTGATTTCTCACGAAAATCTTTGATTGAAAGTTGATTTAAATTGGATAGTAGATGACTACTCGAGCAATAGTTGTGTCTTGCTAGAATCGTCTTAAAGTTCTCCCATAGTTTGTTTGTATTTTTAAACATCAAAGATAGATAAAGTTCCGCAAGCTTTGTTTCTTATCAAGTTCAGTGTAATGACTTGTTTAATAACAAAAAAAAGTGCTACTTTGATTTTCAGAACTCAACCAAATTAGCATTTTATTTCTAAGTGAAGATTTCTAGCAAGACATTTTTATTCTCCTTTTCTCAAACAAGAAGGTTTTGAGTTTTTGATATATTACATTTTGCACATTTTCTAAAGTGCCTCGATGAATTAGTAGTCAAACAAGAGTTATTTCTCAATATGGAAGCAAAACGAAGTGAACAGCATGTGTGATTTGTTCGCGTCTTAAAAGTAACCACCGACGTAGTCATGCACTTCACTTGATTTTTATTCTTGCGGCTTTCAAGATATTGATATCCCAGTAGCCTTTCAGAGCGATATCAAGTCACTAGTTCTTTGTTTTGTCTTTTCTGTCTTTCGGCTTTATTTCCCATCAAAATAAATCCATCGTCGTTCCTAAAAGAAACTTCTGTTGGTCAAGCTGTTTTCAAAAGGAATAGACGTTTTTCATCGAGTTATGAAAGAAAGAGAAAATTTCAGCCTAAAAATATTTTTTTTTGCTGAGAATTTTTCTAGTACCTGTCGAATTACCACTTACAGAAGAAATTAGGACACAAATTTTACCGGCGTCATTCACCAGTGAAGATTATTATCACTTTTTTCAAGCTAGGCCCAAAAAGGAATGCCAAGCAATTAAATATAAAATTGATCATTTTAAAAACTTAACGCACAATGATTAAAGTTTGCGCAAGCATCTTAAGCTTCTAAATGTGTTATTCTGTACTCATTTTTTGCAATCTTCATTTCAGAAAACCGTTTTTCCTTTTTACTCGTCTAAGCCTTCTTTTCTGCCAAAATTCTCCTAATTACCGTCTTTCACTTATCTGAAACCCACCTAATTACGCGGGGTATGCCAAACATTACAAATAACGATGTTTCTTCAGCTGGCCCCAAGCTTTGTCAACTGAAAGAGTATATTGATGAATAACAATCTAGCCTTTCGTTTTAGATTAATGATTAACAATTAGAACTCATTTTTTACGTGTCCGTGCCTGAAAATTATCCTATGCAGGTCGGGCTAAAACGTGCTGGTCATTATATATAGAACACGCTGTATGGCTAAAAGATTACATACAGGTGCTATGCACGGTTTACTGGTCTGATGTCTCGCTTTAAATAACGTCTAAGCACGGAGTGTGTTAAGCATGAAGTTCTGTGTATACAAGTATACTCTTCTACCGAATATCTGTTTCAAGTGTTTTAAAATCTTGGATGCGAGCCGATTTTGGCTTTGAGGGAAGGTGTACATATGATGAACTGAATCGGGATGCTTGTAATTGATTTGATTTTAATATGTTGTATAATGTATCTTAAATGAAGCAATTTAGGCTATTTGCTGTGAAGTTTACTTTTGCGCCGTTGTTTGAATTTTCTCATTCCATTTATTTTCGACGCAAAAGAAGGATATTTAAGCCAGTGCCGGTGTTCGAAGAATATACTTTTTGTTTTTCTCAGTGCGTGAGGTAATTAAAGATTTATTTTACCACTAAAAATCCCAAAATTATATCTTTTTTTTTTTTTTTTTTTAATAGTATCCGATAGTATAGGAGTTGAACAAACCACTCTCCTTCCTTTTTCAAACTCAAATAACACCTCTAAATTGCTGAACTACACTAACGTCCTGCAGAGAAAAACGAAAATAAAAAATGGCGACGCAAACAAACTGAAAAACAAGTGAAAAAGTCTGTACTGATATAATTGTTTAAATGTCGTTTAAAAGATGGCGGTCCCTTCCCTCATATTCTATAATGTACTCGGATTATGCCCTTGAAATGTAAAAGCCTATACACACCAAGGGGTTTCCTCCGGGAGCAGGCTCCATGGTCGTTTTGCCCCTTCGTGTGCACCAGAGATTTGATGTTAAAAAAAGTTGTGATGGGAGCAGAATTTTGCCCCCGGCTCACGCTTCCTGATCCGGTTAAATATCAGCGACCTGCGGCAAAACCCTTAGTGTGTATGGACCTAACGAAGCCTTTGGTTTCAGGGAATTAGACACTCCACTCTTGAAGTAAATAAAAAAATAGGTTGTCTGTTGGACATTTTTTTCCCATCTCCCAGTCTCATCCTTTTATTCAGTACTCTATTTCAGTTTATTACATAATTTATCAAAATAGCAAAATTGTATCAATGTAAAAATTTGCTTATTTTCATTTGGCATCCATTTCTGTTCTCGAAACGATCAAGGGGATACTTTTGTTATAGTTCTAAAGACGGTTAGTATGAATTCGTCATAATTAAATAAATTAATATTGCATTTGAAAAGCATATTCACTTCGCATTAGTAAAACGAAACGCCTTACATCGGAAATAAAACATATTGAAAGACACAAGAGTTTTTAAAGCAATTCAAGACGTTATGATAAGAGGGGAAAACAAAAACAAACAAACAAACAAACAAACGAAAACGAAAGCATATTTATTCTAGCCATATAACGAAATTTTCGTATCATTTGGTGAGCGCTGCGGCTCGTCCATATTTTATCTTTTCCGTTTTAAGAAACGTAAATTTAACAAATTTTCATTATTCCTTAGTTCCACACAATGTACTTTCTCGTATAATGATATATTAAATACAGAGCAGTTACATTTAATTTGAACGTGTTCTTCAGTGAGCACCTAGACGACTTGTTCTTTTGCACCCTCCGAAACTCACTTCTTAACAAATCGATGTAGAGATGTTTGTGTGTTGTTTCTTCAGTTGTGAGTTTCTTCCGTTAAAGCACCAAAACGGCGCGCTTAACTTCGAAAAGGACATCTGTTACTTGAGCTAACTCTGCTCACTAGGTTCTTGTAATCCTCACTCCAAAACTAGCGAGCATTCAATAGATCTATTATCCAGAGACTGAATAAACACATGTCAAATACTCTGAGGCTTTGTTCACGTTAAAGTCTGGTCTTCAACGGCTTTGTCTCGCTCGCTCAGTGCTGAGAGAACACTCGAATAGCCTTTTTAGTTAAAGCATGAGCGAGTCTGACTACTTTAACTGAGATTTTAATTCTTGGCAATGTTTTTAAAATGAATTATACTTTATTATGTATTTAAAAGAAGTTATGAAAAATACTATCTAGTGAATATTCAAATGCCAGTGAACGTCTGAAATGATTAAAACTAAGTTCCAAGAAAGTTCCATACAATAAGTAATAAATGGAATTCCATTAAGATCTTTTAATGTGAAGGTGTATTGTCTGTTTTCATTGGATTTGGTTTATTGAAAACGTACTTCAGGAAAAAGTTTTCGGTAAACTAGAATTAATTAAGCCCTCGATAGAAAAAATATATGTATTAAAAAAAAAAAAAAAATTAGTTTGTCGTAAGCTTTTGAGGAGCTTATTTTTTCTATTTTTAACATCTAGCTCATTAGTTTGTTCATTTGCATGAGAATTTAATCTGCAATAATTTTTAATCTGCTTAGAATTTCTTTTCTTCTCTTACCTGCTTTCCCCCCCCTTCTTGTTATGAAGCACGTGCCTTATAACAATGAATGTAATGGAAAAAGCAAACACTACAGGGTTCAGAAGCAACATGATAAAGCCCATAAACCATGGCCCCGAGATTATTCTAAGAAAAGCTCATCGCTGCAACACCCACTATTTCCAAGGCTCATGTCTAACTAACACACTACCATTCGTATGTTCGTGAGGGGAGCAGATTTAATTTCGAAGAAATTTTCGGCTTTGAGCTATCGTCAGATTTTCTTTCGGGCTTTCCCCCCCCCCCCCATTTATAGATTACTTTTTTCTTTTTTTTCTATAATCCACCTGCTTGGACGCCCTTTAATCAATCTTTCACCAATAAAAAACTTTTTGTCGGCCATGTACCAGAGATTACTAAGGCCCAGGTCAAACGTCGAACTTCACATGAGCCGAACCTAATGACATCAAAGAAGACCGCCTTATTATCCATTGTTTTCAGTGAGTTCGGCTCATGTGAAGTTTGACCTGGGCCTAACGGTTTTTCATTCGATATTCATACAAATGAAAATATTTAACGCTAGTAATGAAGAGTATTGTCGTTTGAATAGATGTTCCATAGCAGAAGTTTATTTCTTAGTTGCTTCAAACTTGACGCCCAAACAAAGACCTTACATTGGCTTTTCTAGTTTTCTCTATCTGTAGCAGGTATAGAGTTTTCATAATAATTACTGACTTAAAGTACCAGGTTAAAGTACCAATCATCATGGTACCACATGTGACAGCTGTTAAGCCAATATATATATATATATATACACACAATAACCAATAAAAGGAAATCTGTAACACCGTGAAAAAAGGGAATGATACTTAACTTTACTGACGTTTCGAGCTTTCGCCCTTCGTCGGAGTAAAAGAGTAAAGTACGGGCAAGACTAGGTAT
>WUAP02159896.1:0-25006 GCA_015163945.2 Stichodactyla helianthus | reverse complement strand
CAAAGGAAAAAGTCCCAAAGGAATGACACGTGACCTGTATTGGGAAAACAAATATGCCCAAGCGAATTAGGTCTATTTCAATTAATGGTGTTTAATGGTTCCACACTTATCAAATTCACACGAGATATACCCCATAGATAAACTAATTATTGGAAGCACGTTAGAACTCTGGTCACTGATATAGTGGAAGGCAATCCAGAACTAAAACTGTGCTATGATTGGCTCTATACGGTATTTAAATGTACCCTTTCTATAAGTGGTTTAATGGTCATGATGACATCTTGAATATAACGGTTAAGATCAGGGTGACAGCACATCTACAAAAAAAAAGGATTACTAAGCTTATATATATATTATGGTAATACTTCATTTTTACTAACAAAAGCATTTTGATATAAGCCAACCATTTTTACAGCTTTTCACAAGTTGCTAAATGTTTTCCCAGCCAATATAACCACCCCTTAAGATACTGCAACAATAGTGATCACATAAATGTGATGGACATATAATTAAACTATTGGCTAGTTTTCTTTAAATACTTTTAAAGATAAATTAAAAAGTCTTACTTGTACTGGTACGTTGTATTTCTTTCTTCTCTCAAAGACAACAGCTGGGTAGACCTCTCTCACGTATAGAATCAGATGAAAAGCTACCTCCAGGAAGTCACACAGGACACCAGCACTGACTAATACAACGCAGAAAATAATAATAAACCACGCAAAAACAGAAAAATAAGGTTAAAATAAACGATGCCGTACTAATTGAGATCTCCGGGAAATCTGCAGAAATGTTTAAGGTATAGCCTGCCCGTGCTAATACGAACTCATTCGACAGCAAATGACACAGAACTTACTCGCTTGTGCATTGAAAGGTTCGTCTTCTTGTCGTGCCATGATTACACTGCTGAATTAAGATGTGATTGTTTAAAATAATTCATTTTGCCAATAGAAGGATAGAAATCGCGCGTTCAAAACTTTGATCGAAGTAACCGGCATGGTGTCCTACGGCTCGAGCATTGTTCGGCAAAGCTTCGTCCGGTTCGGGATGCAGTCGTGGCACTGCTTCCGAAGCCAAATCCGCACCATTCGACTATATGCCAGTCCTTCAAGCTAAAAGTTTGATCATCTGTTTGAGACACCTCGTCTTTTTGCGGAGATGTGTTCGGAGATGCACATTGTAGGTCCGAACCCCGAGTGTTGAAATGAGACAATTCTCACTTGCCAATCATTATGATTTCATTTTATTTACTAGTTTTGTCATTATCGGGATTGCGCTCACAAGCACTCGCTTCCTACTTGCTATTGAATATGGATCCACTTTTATTGAAGCGCGCAGAAAAAAATGAAAGGTGCAAGAAAGCGAGACTTGAGCAACTGAGACGAGTCGATTTTCTTATATTTTAATTCATTGACTTTTTGCCTTTACACATAATAGTTACTCAGAAAAGTGGGTCACTAGTTCTGGACTATCTCCTAGCTTTCAACACCCTACCCTTACCCTGGGGCTCTCCCTACGATATTGCCTTTCAGGCTGCGGGGGGCACTAAGACATGGTTTACTTATGCGTTCTACGAAATTTTTCACCGTTAGGTTGTTCCTAACCCAGCAACCAGTTAGCAATTATAGGAACATGCGCAGCGAAGACTTTGGAAAACGGATATGGTATGGCTGGGGCTGTACTTTTGCCCAGTCTATATACTCTTCGTCGACCAGGTCTTGCAGCCGTGGAAAAATCATTCCCTTACCGTAAATACCATCAAATAACAAACTATTCTTGAAACGAATACTTTATTCTGAAGTGCCATAAATAATATATTACATTTTGCACGGAATTTTGATCAGAATGATTTGTTTTATTTATAATAAAATGATTTTTCTTTCATAAATCTTGACTATAAAATAAACTGATTGACATAATTCACAATGTTACTTGTTGGGTTCTCGATATTTGTGCATTTAAGATAGCAAACTAGAGTAGCTTAGTTTAAGGGATGCTTCTTGTGATGACAATGAAAAATTGGCAATGCTATAATCAAAATGCAAATTGCTAACATGACAAAATGGAATGACATTAATGCCTTACAAAAGAGGAATGCGCAACCCATTATGAAGAGATGCATCATCATAGAGCAGATTTCGTATGACTGTGAAAAAGTCACGGCACGAACACGGCGCGGACACGGTCAAGGCGCGGCAAGGCATGCTTACGACACTGACCGTGCCGCGACAGTCATACGAAATCTGCTCTATGCTATCATGAGGATGTACACCACCACCGGGACCACCAGGAAGGAGAGCAACAACATTATAAAGATGCACTATGCCATCATGGAGGATGCGCTAGCCATCGCAACGATGCACACCACCATGGCAATGCGCAACACCACCAGGAAGGCGAGCAACAACATTATAAAGATGCACTACGCCATCATGAAGGATGCGCTAGCCACCATGACGATGCAAAACACCACCAAGAAGGTGCGCACACGATTATGAAGACGTGTGTTATGCCATCATGGCAATGTGCAACACCCTAAGGAAGGTGCCCAACACTGTTATGAAGACGCACGATGGTACCTTAACTAGAGCCACTGTGTGCCCAGAAACAAGAAAACTGACTCTTAAAATGAATGGCCACTAATACTGACGAGTAAAACAACCACATTTTAAAAAAGATATAAATAATTTCATAATATACTATCTTAAATGGAATGGTCAGCACCAAATAAGACCATAATTACATCAAAATTTGTCATATTCCTGGCAATGTATTCTTAGTCTTGTGTCTTGGCTCGTTTAAGATATACAAGACAATTTGTTTTCAAAAACTAAGTTTGATTTCTTTTTACAGGTACCGGATAATTTATTATCTTTTCTAGTTCCATTTGGTACTCAAAGAGACGTAAAATACCATTCTTGGAATAATTGCAATTGATTTTGGCTAAAGTAAATCAACTAAAGCCGTCTACGAGTCGCTAAATTTAGGCCAGCAATGTCCATGCTATTAGTCTACAACAGTAGCTGCACCAAACGAGACCATTTGAAATATCCAACCAAAGGGGTTCATTTACCTATGACTATTGTGCGTGTGACCCTTATCAAGGTCCTAAAACACAGCTGTAAAGTAAAAAAAATGCACACCTTCAACAAACACTTTGAAATCTGACAGACATTTGTGTAAAATGCGTGAATATTCTACACAAATATGAAGCTAAAGCTGAGTAAATGAGTCTGTAATCAACAAATACAGCAGTATTTTATGAACTTGAGACTGGAGTATTTTGTGAAGAACACTGAATCATGTTCAACTTCGTAATGCCATCCCATTTTCAAACCAGGATTCTTGTGATTGTCTATTCGGAACCCTTATCCAGTTTGTTCAGCTCTTTTTGTTCATTTTCCTTTTGGACGATTTTCCAGTGGTCACGATTGGACAGAACTGTGTTGTATACCAGTGAAGTCTCTGGTATTACTTCCTTGAGTGCTCTGAACGTTATAAACCAATACGATTATCAATGATGTACACTACATTTAGAATTAATTTAGTATGGCTAAGATGTAAAGTGTGCACTGATTGGCTGGGACCACTAATAAAAATACAAGGGGCATATTATATCTACTGCCTTACGCTACGAACTGTAGCTCCGCAAACTATTCACTTGATACCTTGCGTCCTTTAAAATTGTTTTAAAGGTTTTTTCGCTTTGTTTTGCAAAGTCTGATGTTCCCCATAGAAATTATGTCACATTTTTAAAGAAGTCCTATAGGTCATGTACTTTGTGGGATGGGTTTAGAGCTTTTTAAGCGGTTTGGATTTGGTGCATGTACCGTGAAGGTGGCTTCAAGTCCTATTACACAGCACAAGCCTTTAGGGAAATCAAAAAAATACTACTACTTACGAATAGACAGGTAGTGCAATGGATTCAAGGAAGTCAATCTGTAGTTTAGGTATACATGCTTTCTCACGATCCATCATTTCACTTGGGGTATGGCCCATAACCTTCTCCTACAATACCAAGGTATAATGTTGAGTAAAATCATGCCGAGGGGAAATCAATAAAAGGGAAATACATACCAAATCACCTTGAGTGAAGAACTCCATGTAGATTAAATCCTAAATAAATGAAGAGACATCAAAGATATTGTAAGTAATAAAATAAAAATCTATTCTTCTTGTCCTTAGATTTTTTCATCGTTTTAATCAATATTGTATAATTATAAAACCTCATAAAAAATTGTATTGTTCTAGCTTGCAGTCCTTAACTCTTTCAAAAAGTAGTTTCCCATTTCTTTCTTTTCAATGTTTTATTCCATCCAATATTTCCATTTTCCAAAATATTTTTCATGTTTCCATATTGAGAGGGTATTTATCTAGTATGTGTTTCATACCGCAATCTTCCGTGTTCCCTCCCAAGGCTTGGTTTGATCAGATAAGTCACTTGCTGTCATTAACAGACAAATGAGTAGATTGTGATGGTCAGGTCTCTCTGGGTTATAGCCGTCTGTGCAAAATACAACACTGGTCTTAGTAATGGGTACTTAAGGCTTTTTACACTAGCAATTTTGTCATGCAATTTGAGTAATGATTTCAATGGTGGGTTAATTGCAACCTAAGTTGTGTGTGTTTGCGCTAATTTTTGAGCATGTTTGAATTAGTGGTGACTTGTGCTCAATCTGTTGCCATAAAATCACTGCTCAGTTAAGCTGCACCACAACACTTTTCATATGACTGGGAAAGATTCACAGTATAACAATTTTATGCTGTAGGTGGAAGTTTTATTCAATAAGCAGTCAGCCAGTATTAGCCATATTGAAATTGGGTAAGTGGATATGCTCAATTTTCATTTTAAGGGTTGATGTTACGACACAAGGGGTGCATTGTATGATGTAAGGGGTTCAATGGGCTTTAATCATGTGGCGGCCATGTTGGTTGAAACGATACATTTCCCCTGTATGGTCTCGCATTCAAACACTTTTGAACGAGTTCACCTTGGCATAAACAAAGGTTTTCATCCTCTTGGGAATAAAGACTCAGTGGCCATGAGATTAAAGCCTATGGGATCCATTTAATGTAGGGCATGTTTCTTTTTAAATGAGTTACAGAGATCCACCAAGTTTCAATCATTCTAATCTAGAACCTGTCTGATGATTTACAGCTTTGTAACATTTGTAACATTACCTTGACCCATTAGTCTGATGTCCTTTAAGATCTTCAAATGATGGGCAAGATCTGTTGCTAGTATGATCGTTCTAATCAAGTCCAAAACCTTTGAGAAATCCTGCAGGAAAATCAATTGTAAAAAATGACACACCATTAGCAGCAGCATCAAACACTGTTGAGCCAGGACCAGTATCATGGTTGTCAATATCATCAACCACCAACACTATAATGGCTGTCATCATCATCATCCACCAACACTATATAATGGCTGTCATTATCATCATCCACCAACACTATATAATGGCTGTCATCATCATCATCCACCAACACACTACATGCATATGACTCAACAAGATCCCTTGTATTTCATAGTCCATTATCAACTTACTTTTTCAGATAAATTCTTGAAGATGTTGCAGCCTGGTGAGTTGAGAATACACACTGTCTGTGCAAAGTGATGCCTCTATACAAAAACAAATCATGATTGCTTAGAGATGATGTTACAATTACCATGCACTATAATCTAGATTACTTACCTCCATTACTGAGCCTTCAGAACTGTACAATGCTGCAAGTGTAGAGTTCTTTGCAAAATGGAAAGAAAAACGAGAAATAAAACAAATCATCAACAAAAAAGGAAAGTTTTATGAAAAAGTGTCATACGTTTTTGTGTTCTCTTTTCTTTCTTGGCAATGATAGAGAAATTGTATTAAATTGGGATTAGAGGTCTACAGAGGCTACAAAAACACCTTTAGTCATCTAAATGGTAACTAAGCAACATGAAGAACAACTTGAACTTACTGACGTCACTTGGAATGCATTGTTGGTTCCCCTGTGGTCCAGGTCATGACACAAGCAAGCTACAAACAGTGCAAGTCTCTCAATATCCCTTGAAATGAAAGTATGTTGCAATCTTATCAGTTCTATTGCTTTCTTGTCATGTTGCAGTTTCATTTGGGCAGATTTTGTATGACTTTGAAAAGTTCATGGCATGGTCAGTGGCATAGAGCAATTTTGTATGACTGTGAAAAAGTCATGGCATGAACATGGCATGGACACGGTCAAGGCACGGCAAGGAACTTTAGAATTCTAGAAAACATCACGGTTGTGGCAAGGCATGCTTACAGCACTGACCGTGCCATGACTTTTTTACAGTCATACAAAATCTGCTCTAAGTGTGCCTTGTTGTGACCACAAATGCCTCTCAAATTTTGACGTGCCTTGCCATGCCATGACAGTGTTTGTGTTCAAGCTTTTTACAGTCATATGAAATCTTCTATTTCTAGAAGAGTTTTAACTAGTTAAAGAGGGCTTACGTAAGTTGAGTGTCCATATCAGCATTCTTGTATAGAAGATAGCAAAAGTGAGCCACAGAGAACGCATGGAACCAGTTATGATAGGGAGGGTCACGGTAACCCCTCTTCACCATCAGAGTGAATCTGCATTAAATGAATTGAATATAAGTTAAATATTAGAGGGTATAGTAAGATGTTTGCATGATGGCATAATTTACTACCATGACCAGAATGCTTTGAGTGGCTTCTATTGTCAAGTTTGATCAATTGCCTCTTTATTTCCAGTAGAGTAGAAAAATCTGAATAAAAAAGCAATTCACCGATCCTGGCTGTGCTTGAGTGACCACTCAAACAATGGGTAGTTTTCCCAATGGAATTCAGAATGTCCGACCAATAAACTCGGATTCATAAGAAATTGTAGTACTTCTCAATATTTTTCTTAATGTATCTTTAGACTGCATTCATTTAAAGACAGACATGTAAATATTTCAGCAATCAGTGTCTTTCCTACGCTGTATATTGAAAGCAAACTTTAGCTTGTCCGACGTAGCAACAGTAGCTAGGGAGGTAAAACAATGAATGCCAGATCGGTGAATTTGACAAAACATTCTGGTAGTGGAAGAAAAATGACACAATCATGAAAATGCCCTATTGACGGCCATGTTAAAAACTACAATTGTATAGGTTTGTTAACTTGAGCTGTAAAGTTACCTGATGAGAATCTCCTTAGGAATTTTCCATCTGTTGATGAATCCCAAATCCTCCATCATAAACAAAACAGCCTAAGTAAAATAAAAATTATTTTAGGTTGGCAAGTACATCTTATTATTCAAGGTATGAAAGTTTCAATCATTAATCTTATTTTAGTGTGTACTCACTGGGACTGTCTGGTCTGTTTCAAGTGTTCTTGGCATGTAAGGAAAGGCAGCAAAGTCTGGACTGAATTGTTCCGTTTCCTTGATTGGCAGCTTGAGTAAAATGTCTACTTCATTTTGAGGAACCTAGATGTGATTAAGGTGAAATTAACTGAATCTGTTCTTACTAACAGGTTTTCTCAAATAAAGGAGCTGCTTTAAGTAAATAGATTACACAGAGCAGAATTCATGAGTGGGAAACAGCAAGGTAAAGTTATGGCCATACCAAAGCAGTAGTACCATACTTTACCATAACATTAACTACGCCCTGTAATTGGATGATTCACAAGAAAGCAATGGCAAGCCATCTCAGTATTACTGCATACCATACCATGTACTGGCTGTAAGTCAGTACCATAAGTTTCCCACTCATACAAAAACTGCTCTATGTCAGGTAGGTATACACTTACATTCATGTGGTATATCATCAGTTCACTGGTGACTTGGCTTCTTTGCCAGGCAGTGCTTGCTTTTTTGTACAACATAGACTAAAAACAAGCATGCATACATTTAATAAATTGAAATAAAAACCATATTCTTTGGCAATGTTCTTACCTGGAATATACTGATACCACAGTAGATGGCAAAAGCTTTTGTTAGATCCTCATCAAACTTGGTGAAGCATGATCCTGATGGAACAGAAGTATTAAGTTGTAAGCATCAAGATTTCATACTCAGTTCTGCTCACCAGGTCTTTTGGTATCAAATCAAGAACAACTGCTTACTTACCATTAACTTTGTTGCACAACTCTGCTACACCTATGACTCCTGAGAATGTATAGAGAGAAAAACATTGTGTCAGTGGGACAGTGCACAACTTTAAATTCATGTGTCCATGTTCCATAATAAATTTGTAGACAAACCTTCTTCATCTTTGATTGGGAAGCACAAGACACTCCTATGACAAAAGAAAGTAACACATCAATCTTGTTAATTGTGTTCTGTGAAATAGTTTTAAGATATTTTATTTAATGATGATTATTTCCTGAGCTAAGGTTACAGTCTGCTATGAACTTCACAGGGTTACATAAAAATTAGGTTAAAATCAGTAATCTTGCAAGGACATACTTAGTTCTAAAGCCTGTTTTTTCATCTAATCCTCTGTAAAATAGTGGATGGTTGTAGGTGTCTTTGATGTTTAGCAGCTTTCCTGATAACACAAATAGAATCAAATTACTAGTATGTATTTATTGAATGAGTGATAGGGCCGGACAGGAAAATATTTCCCACAAGGACCATGCAGAATGACCAAGTGCCAAATATTTTCCCATCTGGCCTGACATAACTCAGTCAGTGTCTTTTTGTGTGTAATCTTAGCAGTAAACAACTTGGCTCAAGTCAAGTGCATGCAAGTGGGTCAGGGCCCAGACAAACCAGACAAACCTCCAAAAATTCTATATGCTTTTTACAGTATTCACATATAGGAGCATCTGTGGCAGTCTGTATGATAACTTAATATGTGGACAACAATGGTCTATATTTAATGTCATGTGAACGTATGCAAATCCAAAGCAAACTAGTTGGTTATCCCTGGACCTGGATCACAGACTGGCCTAACAAAAAAATCTCTAATCATCAAACCCTTGATATGAAAATGTTAATTTTTTTTTTTACAGTTATACAGCATTTGTTCTATTACTATGCCTTTGACATCAAGGGATATATGTCAGGTTAAATGTTCCTTTTTAAGCCTCTGTTCAAGACATAATATAATTACCTGTTAGTGCTACCTGACCAACGATCCCTTGATTGGCAGGTATAGTCAAGTCCCAACCTTCCTAAAAGAGTTAAAAAAATTTAAAAAATAAATGGGGACTTCAGCAAGCCAGGAAAAATTTGTTATATAAAATGCTTCATCAGAAACTTATTGAGGTAATGTTTCAATTTTACAATATTATTATTTTGAGAATGACTAAAGAGAGATAACTACTAAATCTAATTTTGATAAGGTATCTAACCTTATGTTTGCCATTTCCTGGGATTTCGCCATCAAAAACTTTGGCTACAAGTTCATTGCGTTCACGGTCAAGCAAAAACAATGAACACCTTTAACAACAAAAATAGATTTCCCATTACTTTAACCATAGTACCATTAAAACATTTTGCAAAATAAAATGCATTGCTTAGCTTGTCAGACTGTTGAAAAAACTTTTTCTTAAAGGCAACCAAAAATGTTGCTTGAACCAACCTTTCTGCATTTGTCAAACTTCTGGCCTCTGTCATGATCTCATTCAGGAGAACACTGACATTATCTAACAGACAGAACAAATAAATTAATGCACTTATTAGCAATTAAACTACATTTCATAGTGAGGGGGTTCCCTTTTTTCCCAATAAATTTCCACTCAAAATTATGAGAGATTATGGGAAGCTCTCACTTTTTCTTATCCCAAAATTTACTTAATTTTGGTTTAAACAAAGAACAGCTATTAAAATCTGATTGGTAAGTAATAGTAATGATGACATACATACTTACCAACATGTGTAAACAGGTTCTTTGCAACTTTAAGAAGATTCTGAAAGAAAAATGATTGTTTTCCACTATTAATTAAATATCTAAATTCAAGTAAACTAGAACATAATCACCTTAAATCAAGGAAAGACATAGTACAAGCCTTAACCAAATAAGCTTATTTGTGTACCAACCTCTTGCTGTCTTTTTATGACCATTTCCTTTTCCCAGTTCAGTGAATTTTCCAGGAAGCCAGTAATGTGGGTGCAGCAAAATTTCAGATTGGACTCATCGGCTGTTGTAAACCTAGAAAAAAAGGTTTTGAGTTAAACTCTGGAAAATTTCCAGTACAAACATGAGCACATGTGTTGCTACAACAAATAAAGGCCTGATGAGCCTGGTTGATACCTAAATTATGTATTATGGTTAAGGGCCTGGTCATAAAGTAGGGGGGGGGGGGGGGGGTAAAAACAGGGACCACACATTTTTGAACTTCGGGAAAGGGGGGGGCTGTCTAAAAAACTGTACATTAAAGGCAGAATTTGATATCCCTGTATGAAAACAGGGGGAAGGGTCAATTACTTGTTTTTACCTCATTTTACACCACAGGGCCAACAAAAAATGAGCTCCTTCAAATCAAATTTTACCTCCCACCCCACCCCCCTTTACTTTATGACCAGTCCCTAAGCATTTAATATTACCTGTTTGCTGGGAGTTCTTTGTTAAAACCACAGACAAGAGCTATGATTTCATTAGACTTCATGCTTACAACTGGTGCACAAAGTAAGGACTGCACATAATGATCTGTATAAAACAACAACAAAAAGTTATCAGGACAAAAATTTGAGCTAATCTCACTGGTAGGATGTTGCTGATTTTTGTCATCCCCTTCTTTTGCAGAAGGATCCTTAAAGAACTTAAAATTTCATTGGCATTCTCTATAATGTTTCAAGTAAAAGGATAAGCCTGACAATGTCTTACCTGTAATTCTAACTAAATCATGTCGTTCTTTTGTATCCTGAGAAAAAAACACATTAAAAAAATCTGTGATAAACATTATGGCCCATTAGTCAGTAAAATATCAGCAAAGATAAATCATCACTGTAGGATACAAACTGAAACCTTAATTAAATGATGATGGAATTCTAAGTACTGAGCAAGAAAAATTTCTGTTCAAGAGCTCTGACCAATCACTTTGAACTCTCCACATAAAAACATAATTCATAATCAAGACTTATTAAGAGTGAATGGTTTGAACCCAGGTGTAAACGATGTTGATGTTGTGTGATCATCCAGGTATATAGTGTAGTCTTGACATCTGATGTCTGTCTGTTCTCTGTCTGTTCATTTCCTCACTGTGAAGATGACTTCCACTCAGGTTGTGGAAACATCAGATGTCAACAACAGTCTTTCTCAAGATTACACTATACACCCAGACGATCACACAACACCAACAAGACTTATTAAAGATCACATTCAGGACTTAAAGCAGCATTAGGCTATAGCCACATTCTGAATATATTCACTCATGCATATAATGAATTTGGCCTGAAGCATCGCTTGCTCATCACTTCTAATAAGTTCATGATATATATGTACAATGATTGTTTCCACAGAGAAGAAATTCCATCGAGGAATTCAAAGGTGCTGGGTTTGTTGAGGGCCACGCACTGGGTCATCAGTTTATAACTGTCAATTGTGTTACTCTCATAAAATAAAGTTACTACTACTACTACTACTAGGTGCAAACTTGAAACCAACTAACCTTTGTAATATTACTAAGAGAAAATAAACTCTTGGATTTGATAGGTTCTTCAAAAATACTACCAGCAACCTAAAATCATCATTGAAAGTTAAATGCCATCAGCTTACTGCATGCATCATTATATGATGTAGGGATAAAAAATAAATGACTAAAAAGAGTTAATTTACATTCAAATAATTTACTCACCTCAATTCGTTTTTCTTCCTTATTAGATTCATACTGAAAGTTATAATGAATCAATAACTGTTAATGGCTTCATGCAGATGAGATGCAAATGAGCCATTACACATTGTATTGACCCTATAGCCTCAGTTGAATGATTCTTAATACAAAAGATTATCTCATTGTGGGCTCAGCTGTAATAACAGCTATTGATATAATGGTAGTACTGTTGTCAAAATTCTATACCAAGAATTTTTTGTTTGGCTAGGACATGAACAAATAAATTGTGGTTATTGACCAAGCATGAGGATATCAGGATAGGGGGATATTGGTCAAGCTCTTTTTTCAGAGAGGTCTGGATAAAAAATCCAGACCTCTTAGCAACCAATCAAACTGTTCCATTTTCATCCAGACCGGCTTGCAATATAATAAAACATGTTGTTTACATGTTGTTTACCTTGTTGTAAAGCTCCCCAGATGCTTGATCTAATATTAATAAAACTGCAGACTCACAGTTAATTTCATTCTTAACCTGAAAGAAAATGAATGAATGAATGAATGAATGAATAAATGGATGGATGAATGAATATGATTTGATATTTTCCCTCAGAAATGAGAGCTGCCAAGGGTAAAAATTGTTGAAAGAAAATTTATATTTGGATAACAAAAAGAACAATGACAAAACGACAGATTCAATACCGAATATATTTAGAAAAAGAAACCACAGGAAACCACTGGTACCCAGTATTCTGTGAAAATCATCTAGGGGTCGGTGCATTCCATAACCTGATCTCTCCTTCACTCCACTTCATCCTAAACCTACACACGTAAAATCCCATCTCAGACAAAACCCTTATTATACTTCTATATACTTACAAAAGAGCAAACATTATTTGAAAATGTTTCTAATCCAGTCTCTATTGACTTTGCTACAATTGAACAGCAAAAGCTATTAGAATTTAATAAGGAATTAACCTTACAACACCTTAATCCAAAATAATGATAATAATAATAGTTACTAAGGCCCAGGGGCAGATCCAGGATTATTTTGAGGCGAGTGCACCCTTTATAATCATAATTTGAGTACCAATAATTGACTGTAAATAGCTTATTTCAGTGGGGTGTGTGTGTGTGTGTGTGTGTGAGAGTGTGTGCCCCCCCTGCACACCCCCTCTAAATCCACCCCTGAAGCCAATGTTGTATAAAATTAATAAAGATGAAACCACAGGTTTAAAAACATTTGTGCTTGGTAAATATAGTTTATGTTTATGATTATAATTGTAACAAACAATCAGTAAATAGGCAATAGTCATTAAAATTACCAAAAGTATTAAGAAAAGTATTCTGTCTGTTAAAATAGTCCAGCTTTTTTCTTCTGTCTAGAACTTGACTGAGACAACTGATAATCTGGCAAGATAAACATGCATAAATTCAAAGTAGAATTCAAACTTATTCAAGAGCTTGCACGTGCATAACATGGAATTGATCAGAAATTTTATCTTCTAACAAAAAGTTGCACACAATGAACTTCTTTACATCATGATCACTTTGAGTCATGCAGTTCCAAAACACTTTGAAAAAACATGCAAAATTAATCTATATTTTCCTCAGCCCTAGAGCTATGATCTCCTCTGTCAAGTGATAACATTTCCAATGACCTAGTACCTGATTTTCAGCAAAATCTTGACAAGCTTCTAATTCTTCTGTATATGAACATACTGTCTGTGAATTACAAATTAAAAACAAAAAAATTAAAATTCAATGAACTTATTTACTGCCAAACTGAATATCAAGTTATACTTACAACTATAACCACACTAACTTGGCCATCTTCATTTAATAGTGGAGACAGCATTACTATGTATAAGAGAAAAAATTTGTAAGCATTCCTTATAAAGTATACCAATGCTATGCAAATTACAGATTTACTGGGCAAGGATACTGTAACAGGCGTCTATATGACAGAGGTACCTATCAATGGAGGGTACTGTAACAGGTGTCTACATGGCAGAGGTACCTATCAATGGAGGGTACTGTAACAGGTATCTACATGACAGAGGTACCCATCAATGGAGGGTACTGTAACAGGTATCTATATGACAGAGGTACCCATCAATGGAGGGTACTGTAACAGGTGTCTATATGACAGAGGTACCCATCAATGGAGGGTACTGTAACAGGTGTCTATATGACAGAGGTACCTATCAAGGGAGTCTTTACAATTGCCTATAGTTAACAGTATACTTAATTGAAATAATTTTAAATCAATAATAAAAACACAACTCACCTTGCTGATTATTATTATTATCATAATTTAAAGTAGTTGTTGATGGCATGACAACTGTCAGTGGATCATCACTAGAAAGATCACTGATTTGTATCTTCCTTTTTTCTAGAACAGCTTGTCTACAAAGAAAGCTAAGTGCCATTAAAAATAGCTACATGAAATTCTCGAGCTACTACTTTAATCTATTTTAATTAATTATAAATTTTACATGGGATTTAATTTCAACTGCACCATGCAGTACTGGTTTTCTATGTAAGAAATACCTTTGGATGTTGCCCTATATACAATAAGTGGTGAGATTATGAAGTAAAGAACTTAACTGTGGAGTGCTAATGTTGTGTATTAATGTTTTTTACCTTGAGATGCCTTTTTTAGGAAGCCGAGGAACATTGATTTCATCTTGTGCCATGGCTTCTAGTTCATCACTTTCAGGATTAAATATAAATACAATAATATCATTCTGAAAAAAATGTAAACAAGGAAATTACTCAATGAATAAACACAAAAATGAAAGAATGAAAATAAATGGATAAAAAATGAATGAAAGAATGAATAAATAAATGGATGGATGGATGGATGGATGGATAGAAAGGTGGGTTAAGGGGGATTAACATTTTTCAATGCAGTTGCTAAGGAAATTGTAAAGAAGAGAAAACATTGAAAATTGAAAGATAGGACAAGACATTTTGAAGAGATTAATGTTATGTCAAGACAGTCCATACTGGATGATGTCATTACATGACGTTACAGTGATGTCATCAAACTAGAAAAATTCTATAATTTTTCTAGGGTTTTAAGTAATTTTGAGCTTTTTGACATTATTCTATACTTTAAAAACCAAGAGCATATAGCTAAGGATGGATTTTGCATTTAATTAAAAAATGAATTTTTTATAGCACTTTTTATGTATTATTTTACAGGAAAAAAAATTAATATTGTCAGACTCAATTTTACATTATTTTTTTAATTCCATCCTTATGTTTGTCTGTTCTATTGTTTACAACATTTTAGCCCCCAAAAATTTGATTTGCAATGAAGTAGCTTAGCAACGTGGTAAATGTAGCAATCAAATATGTTAAACCCCCCCCCCCCCAAATGATTATAAGTTGGTGATTTGATGAATGAATGAATAAGTAAATATTCAGATATCTGAATAGAATGAATAGAAGGATAAGTCAGAAGTAAAAGGATGGCTGGACAAGAGAGATTAGGAAATTACAAATGAATGAATATCTATGATATTGAATAAAAAAATTGACCAATAACAGAATCCGTAAAGGGAACAATAACTTGACAGATGAATAGCAAAAACTTCATTAGACCACCAGAAAGAAAACCATTATCTAGTCACAAATTAAAACAGATGTGAGTTTTTGAAGGATTGTATATAAAGAATTACTGGTTAGGTGTGTTGTTATCTACAATGAATAATGATGAGCTTGATTAAGGCACATCTTGAATGTTGTCACATTGATGGACACTATTCTAAGATTATAATCTTAATCCATTAAAACATACTTTTAAAAAAAAATTTTGATGGCTGAAGTCTGTACATTTAAATAAATTGTCCAATTTTACTTAATACAAGGAATTCACTGCTTGGTTTTCAAAGACTTGCTCCCTTGAGGCATTATTTCTAGCACACAAAATACTTACATTTTATAATTATTTCTAAAGCAAGAATGTATGATAAAAAATGAATCAATACCCCAAAGGAATTTTAATCATGGCAAAAGCCAGAAATAGTGATTACCTAACATGTGTATTTATTCATTTAAAAAAATTTTTTTCCTGAGATTGTGAGGTAGAAAATTTTTGAAATTAAATTAACCAAATCCCACATTACCAAACTTCAATTTAAAAGAAACAATTATATTTCAGGCTTGGATTTTCTTCTGTGATTGGAATTAAACAGCAAGAAAACCTATTAAGGTAGCTTTTAAGGTTGAACTTTTATCTTAGCCAAATAATCCTTTATTTTTTTTGTATACAAATTAAAGCAAAATAGATATGATCTTCTTTTATAAGGTTTCTGTGTAATACCTGTATAAATGACAAACAGAGGGATCTCAATCCATGATTAGATTTAAGTTTTAGAGAGGGAGAAAGAGTAAAGTCTCAGAATGGCATTATACAAGTAAAAATAGTTGTAAAAATATTCTTACACTCTAAGGAGAGAAATTAAGAAACAATTGAACTTTGTTTTAAATTAAACAGAAGTAGTTTTTACAGTTAATCATTACATCTATAGGAAAATATCAAAGCAATAATGAAAATGAATAAAGATACATTTTGTGTTCCTGTTTATTCATATTTGACCTTTTCTGCTGAGGGATTATGTTTTCTTTGTCCATTTACCTCAGTTGTGAAAGTAAGATTTTTGATTTAGTCATGACAATGCTAATATATTCTTAAGTGTTCCTGGTAAAGAAGAATTGATAGTCAATGGTAGACAGGCTGAGATGGGAATGTATTACATCCAAATAAAAAATGTGAAATTATGAATGCCGAGGGTTTTTGACATTTGATAAAACACGTGCTGCTCGTTTTTTTAGATGGCTTAAAAAACATCTAGGTATGTTCTCATTTTCTACTGAATTTTTGAGGAATGAACTAAATTTGGCAGAGAAAATCCAATTTCAAGTTTATGCAAATGAAGACGATTCTTTATTTTGCTCATTAATGATTCATGAGTTTTTTAAGGGTTAAAAAAACATGCTTATAACTCTTGGAACATTAGAATTGTTTGCCTATTACTGGTATTAACAAAATCTGAAAAATATAATTTATAAATAAATGTCTGCTCTTATACATCATCTTGATGGCCAACTAGAATAACTGTAAGATTAATGTATAATCCATGTGTATGATTTGTATTTGCAAGCACCTAGTTTTCTAACTATGTGGAATCATTAGTGCCTTAAAGATGAAGGAATTATAACATTAGACACAAACCAAAAATAAATAGCTATTGCAGGGATGAGCATAAGAACAGTAAAGAAAATATAATATACTTTATGTATTTACTTGTAAGCATCAAGTGATTCCAACAATTTTTTAAAGGAGAATTAAAATCTTAATCCAATAGTGATGGTGTTATTTCAAGTACTTGATGAATGGAAGCTAAAATGCTGTTAAATTAGAAGATTTTTTATATTTGCCTCTCTTAGTGCCACATTTCTAATGATCCTTTAGACTTACTAATGGTTATGCAAATCTATCTTCCTTATACAAGCTTGAATAATTGAAAATAAACTGACACTTCTGTGAAAGGCAATTTAAAGGCATTATATCAGGAAGTTCCTTTTGGATTGAGATGTCATGCACTTTGATGGCAAAGCATCTGGGGTGACGTCAGACAGCTAATGCTCAATACACCTACTAATAAACACAAGCCAATTGGTCGACAATTTAAAAATTACCAGATATCAAAACAACACCTAGGAATACAAAGCATTAAAATGTTGATTGACTTTGATAAAAAACACCTAACTTTTGCATATTTTTAATTTTTAGACATTACTAAGTGCAATGTTTAATACATAGGGTTTTGTTATGAATATTTCAGAAAGTCATGCAATGTTCAAGCCACCTTAAGTCTGTGTTCTTTATTCATCAATACTCTAGAGAAATGCAGGCGTTAGCAAGGCATTTAGTCCTATTAGGATTTCTAATGTAGGTTGATTAGGATTTTGATTTAAAACTGGTCTGTGAGTGTGTGTGAGTGTGGGTGGTAAAAAAAAAACAGAGGGGGAAACCCTGTCATCTTGAAACTGTTTTGAGATTGTCGGTGTATATGATTACCTTAGCATACCATCCTTGATATTTTATTGTTAGCACTCAAAAACAAGAACACTAAGATAGCAGGGGGGAGAAAAACTCCTCGAATCCCTGATTAATAACAACCCTGCTTAAAAGGAAAACAATTTAAAGTAAAATATTACTAAATGTTTTGTCTTGTCGATATGCAGATACTCAAGCGACGCATCGTAATTTATATTGAAAAGTACAAGTCAGGGAGGAACTCCTGAGCGAGGGATAGTCTTCGAAAAACCAATAAAATTAATAGCATATTGAGTTTTGTTTTGAAAAACAATATGCTCAATAAGCGAGATAAACGACACGCAGAACCAAAATGCTGATAGGGCTCTGCGATCGACATTTAAGAAATATTTATACCAAAATAAAATATTGAGTTCTTCTTAGGATCAAAGAAAGGCACTTGTTCAAGCGATCTACTGAGATTTAGAGCAATATTTCATTGAGTAACATGTTGGTTTTTGTAATATCAGCTGGTACCAGGATGAAGTGCGTTTTCACACGTCAATATTCTTGGCACTCGTTATTAACCCAACTACGAACCCACACTACTTTTTTTTTGTATTTTACACGAACCCACACTACTTTTTTTTTTGTATTTTACACGAACCCACACTACTTCTATATTATCTATTCCAATGGCAACAGCTTATTTTCTCGTTTCGAGGATTAAGGTATTTTTCTCGACCCTCTAAGTACTACTAATGGTGAATTCTTGGAGTTATTGTCGCCTTGCTGTGACTAAACATAATATTTCTATATTAAAATGGGAAAGGACAATAAAAATTATATCAAGAGTGTCCTACTAAAGAAAGTAAATATAAAAATTTAGCACGTTTTTGAATAGACGATACTTTTTTGGTGCGAAAGAACTGTTATCGATAGAAAGGTAGACAAAGTGAAATTTTAATTACACGCTGCTGAGAGATAAAACTAGGAAATTAGAAACAGAAATTGATATTTTGAAAATAACGTAAAGGAAACTAAACAACAAGACGCAAAGGAGTTTCCTTGACAAATTGACTTGGAATTCCGCAGAGGTAGATACGCCAACAGAATCAAACAGGGAAACGGGTTAAAAGGAGCAAAAAGAGATTCTAGAAGATAGAGTAGCTGGATTTGCTGGTTGTACCTTAATAATTAAAATGAAATGGCTGTCAATAGTAAAGCAATCAGAGCGTAGAAGTGCGTATGACAACCAACACTTAAAATCTCACAAAAGACAACAGCTACATACGCGAACGACAGGTAAACATAGCTCTTGAAAAACGTAAACGCAGAAAAATATTACTCACAGCTTCGGGTAAGAGGCAATGAAGAAGAGTCTCTGCCGATATTGTAAAAGAGAGAAGACTCTTTGCTGTGCAAAGACCCGTGAGAGCATCCTGAAAAAAGGAAAATAGACCCATCGTAATAAGGTTGAACCGCCAAACCAACACAATACTCAAAGTTTAAAACTGTATTGGCGATAAAGCCACAACTTCAATGAACTGTAAAGAGTGGAACTGTTATTCCCACGTCGTTAGGTCTAAATGACACAAGCGGAGAAAATTGCTTAATGCGCTTGCAAGCAGCAGACCCGAAAACGTCTCTAACCTGAGCTTGTTTAGTCAGCCATACTCCTCGCTTCTCCTCCTTCCCAGAAACATTCAAAGCTAAAGCCTTGAGCTTCTTCGATAGATAGAGCAGAGCAGAGACAATCATCTGGTGGAACACAAGCACCATGTTGGCACAAAGTAAACTTTGTACACAAGCTGAAAAAATGTCCAAGAAGAGTGATTTTTGAAGTGTACGTGGATCAAAAGATTACTTCAGTCACTCACTCACATCCAACAAACCCGCGCTAATGTTTGCAAGGGATCCCAAATATAGGCATCAGAAATTAAAATTCTGCACCCTGATTGGTTTAGCCTAATTTTTAACTTGCTCCTACCCCTTCCCCTATTTATTCGGCCACAAACTTTCTAACTTTACCCCAAAGAAATTATCAATAATTTAACCTCTGTGTTTTTAATTTGAATTTTATCAGCTTGAGTGTCATTCGTGTCTTTTGTCGGCTGAATTAAACGCAAATCTAATTTTGCATTCTAGCGTATGCTAGGTGTATGCATCAAGATGTTGTCTTCTCTGCGTCTAGCCCCAGTCAAGTAGAAAAAACAGCTTTTACTGAGGACACTCTTACAATATAACTTCCATTCTTGTTTTTTTTCTATCTAGATGGAAGGTTAATTTCAAAAATGAATTCTTAATTTCAATTCTGAAATCCTTTTTTATTTGTTTTGCTTTTGTAGACATTGCACTCGAAGAAAAAGTTTCAGTAAAAAAAGCAGGACAAGATTTTTCACGTTTTGTTATTAAGGTTTACTATCAATATCGGTTTAATTGTGAAAATTCACAGTGAAAAGTTAGAAAGGATAAATTTATTAATTCTGATGTTAAAATATATTTTCTCTGAAGTTGATAGCAACTTAAAACCAGGATTTTAGAGATTTAGAGAAGAGACAAAAGACAAGTCGACTGAAAAGCCGCAAAGAAAAGGAAAACAAAGGAGACAAATAGCATACGAATAAAGGTGGCCTAAATGATTTGTTTTTATGTTGTTGAAATAATTTAAAGGATGATATGACGTCATATGGACAGTGAGTTCCGTTCGATGCTTGTGGTCATAAAGTAAGGGGTAGGGGTAGTAAAATAAAGTTTATGAAGGTAGTTATTTAAATGGCCCTATTATACGAGCACTGCTTTTTGCCCGTTGGGGATACTTGTGCAGTTTTATGGACCATTTCGTTGGCTTAAAACTTTTCTTAATTTAATTCTTCGTTTTCACGTTACGTCATCGCGGAAATGGCGGGATTCTTACTGTAGGTCCTTTTGCATCTGGACCACCAGCATGGTCGCCATGCGGCCTTTTGATCCTCTTGGGAATAGTGAAAAATCAACAATAAAAATTCACTGATTTGCGTGATTGAATTAAAAAAAAGTTTTAAGCCAACGAAATGGTCCATACTACTGTTCAAGTATCGCCAACGGGCAAAAAGCAGCGATCGTATAAGTTGACGCACAATGACGCGGCAAATTAAATTAGGGGGGTCTCGGAAAAAAGGGACAAAAGAAGAACAGGAGGCGGTGAATTTTTTCTTTCTTTTTTTTATTTTCCTTCAGTCCACCCCCATCATAAATAATGAACAGTCCCTAAGGTACATTCACAACGGATATTTACATTGTCGCACTAGCTAGCGTCAAGCATCAGACAGCTTTCCGCTAGCAAATCAACTTTATTCGCAGTGGCGCTCGCTCGCTCGACACTAGCTGAAAACTGGGAAAAAGATACCACCGTGACAAGGCCAACCACTACCTTTATGCATCATGACCATCAGCGATCATAACATTATTTTGAATCTTAAAGCATAGGCGGCGGAGCAAGGTGGGTAGAGGGGGCTCTTGCAAAACCCCACTTCGAGAATGACATACATTCTCTATAGATAGATAGAGATACAAGATCGATACAAGATCGATACAAGATATTTTATTGTCTCGTTGTAAATCTTATTTACATTAGAGTTTTGCACAGTAAAATTATGTCATTATATGTTTTCAGATTACATATCTCATATTCATTTTGAGTACTTAATATTATTTTATATACCACTGTTTTTCTGATTTGAAAACAATCATAAATGTATTTTGCTATGAAGTTTTGTATTAATTTACATATTAATTATACAATGAAATTTTTCTTCTTCACTAAGAAATTCAATTTTTTTTCTTCGTAATAGTACAAATCCTCTCAAACATTTCCTTTCTCTTTGTTGAGAAAAAGGAAATATCTGAGAAGAAAATGTTTCTCATCTTCACTTTCATATTTACAAAGAGGACATATTCTTTCTTCTGGTTTAACATATGGGCGTGAATATCTCCCTCTTTCAATTTCTAAACAATGGATTACTAATCCTAAGTTTAGTAAGTGCTATTCTATGTTTGATATTGCTGACCTCTTTGTAACTTTCCTGTTGGTAGGTTTCTTTAAAAGTTCTATAAGTTCGGAGTTTGTATTTTTGGGTGTCTTTCCTACCCGTATCATCATGAATTTCCCCTAACCAGGTTTGTATTTCAATGTCCTCCAGTCTCTGTTTTATTTGTCCTGATAGTATTTTTTTTTTGTCAATTTTTTGCTGCTATACAAAGCTATAGCCTGATTTGTTTAGAATTGATTTAACTTTTCCGCTCCAGTTATATGAACCTAGAATGTTGTCAACACCACAGTCTTGAATAGTCAGGTACGATAATTTTGTTTGATCATCAGAGGTGACAAAATTAATCCAAAACTTTATAGCTCTTAATCTCGCACTTACTCTTACAGGGAATAAACCTGGTTCTGATCTGCATGCATTGTTTGAAGCCCGTTTGTTTACTCCTGCTTCTGCAGGATCGTTGTTTATGTTTTCTTTGATATCAACACCCCAAACCTCACTTTCCATATAACAGAATAGGTTTGATTAGAGAGTTAAACAGATTTATAGTTAGGGATATATCTGTTCTGAAGTGACTTCCAAGATCTTTTCTAAGTTTAAATAGTGCTTTTAACGCATTATCTTCTTTAATTCTTCTCTTGCATTGTTAAAAGTTCCAAAAGTAATAAAGTTTAATCCTAGATATTTATAGCTTTTCACATCCTCAAGTTTAGTTTTTTAAAGATCGAATTAAAAATTCTTCATTCTTTTGCCACTGTTGTTAAAAACCATAATATTCTGAGTCTTTTGTTAAGAATTTGAGTAAACAATATTAGTATATAAGTAATATATAATATTAGTAAATAAGTAATATAAAAAGGAGTGTATATATATATATATATATATATATATATAAATAAGTAAATTTGAGTATACAATATATCAAGCGGTAAGTATTTACTAAGCTTTCCCCCCCTCCCCCTCCAACTTTCAGAATTGTTCCGCCGCCTCTGTAAAGCGAGATACTCGGAGAGGGTGTGCAGGTGTCAGAGGTTGTAGTAGGACTCCCCTCCCTTCCCCTCCCCTCAATCCTGGCGATTTATTTCATTCAATCTTAATTCATTCATTATTGAACTCCGCGTAATGACAGCGATGTCTTGATATCAGGCCAAAGGCATGTTGAAAATACGGACTGAACTGGACTGAACTGGACTGGACTGGACCCGAAAAACACGGACTCAGTCAGTCCGCGTTTTATAAGGACTCGGTCAGTCCGCGTTTTTTTGCCCGTGTTTTACCGTGTTTTATAATAATATGACACTTAGTCGTTGAATCAAAGCTATTATTATATAACAGTCATCCGTTGGATCTAAAATCAAAAAAAGTTCTAATAACTAATATACATGATAACTATACCTTTTCCATTGCAATAAAACTTCTCAAAGTCATGGAAAACTAAAAAAATTTAAAACATTAACAGTGTAACGCAATCTTGTAGAAAAGCACGGCCTTCGCCCTAGACCGGTTCTTTGAATTTCTTCAAGAGAGAAAATAAACGTCTCCACACAGTTTAACCTTCCTGTAGTATAATCGACAAGAATTGTATGGTCCAAATGAAGGATGTATGAAAGTTATTATTGCACATGACTGAAATGTATCCCTTCGTTTAAACGCTTCTAAATCAATGATATTGGAATAACTACTGATCTTTAATTCTAACCTTGCTCCAGGGCCGTTTGATTATTCAATCCACCTTAAACTTTAAGTTCAACACCAGTGGAGCTTATTACAGCGAAGAACTGAGGCCCAGGTCAAACGTCGAACTTCACATGAGCCGAACTCATTGAAAACAATGGATGATAAGGCAGTCTTCTTTGATGTCATTAGGTTCGGCTCATGCGAAGTTCGACGTTTGACCAGATTTGTCTACGGATTACTGTCACGATACAAGATTGCGTTACACCGTTAATGTTTTAAAATTTTTAATCTTCCATGACTTTGAGATGTTTTATTGCAATGGAGAAAGTATAGTTATCATGTATACTAGTTAGTAGAACTTTTTTGATTTTTGATTTTTGATTTTAGATCCAACGAATGACTGCCATATAATAAACGTGATTTGATGATAATCATAAAAGTGCCGTGTTTTTCATAAAACGCGGACTGACTGAGTCCGCGTTTTTCATAAAACACTGACTGAGTCCAGTCCAGTCCAGTCCAGTCCAGTCCAGTCCAGTCCAGTCCAGTCCAGTCCAGTCCAGTCCAGTCCAGTCCAGTCTAGTCAAGTTCATGAATTACAACATGCCCATGCCCAGGCCAAGTACTAGTCGTCAAGTTGCGTCTTCACAGTAGCAAATATGAGGGTCCTGAAGGGGTAAAATGGGAGCTGGGATTTGCCTTTTTTTAGAGGCTGGGAAAATGGGATTTTATGCACTGGGACTGGGATTTATGACCAAGAAAATAATAGAAAAATGGGAATGGGATTGAGATTTGAGTAACACAGGCTGGGATTGTGGAATTTGAACTGGGATTTCAATAAAATTTTGGCTGGGAAAATGGGATTAGGAACCCCCTTCAAGACCCGCAAATATACTACGGCGCACGAAAAAGCGTTTATCCCGTCAACGTTTTTGACAACAAAATTGAAAATAACCATACGCCATGACAGAAGAGTAATATCTATCGATCAGAAGTTGATGGTCGTTGAGTCCATTATTCAACAATGTAGTTAAATATAAATCCTCGTCTGACAACATAGTCATATACGTGCTATATGGAACAAAGGACTGACATGAGGCCTTAACCTAGCAGGTAGCGAGGTTTAATGGATTAAAAGAGTCAAAATATGTTTGCACGGCAGAAATGTTCATGGTTATGGTTGCTGTATTTGGTGAACCAAAGGCAAAGGCCGACGTTTCTCAGTTGGGGTATCAAGAACAATTTTCTCATTGAAATAAAGTTAGTGTTCTGAAGAATATCAAGGCCGGCGAGAATAGCCAAGATGCAGACATCTTTACGAGGAAAAGAGCCGTTTGATAATTCACATTTAATCCTTACTGTCCATGTTTGTAGCTTTGCGGTGCCTATATTGAAATGAAAAAACCTATACTAAAATTTAAACTAAACTAAACTAAACTAAACTAAACTAAACTAAACTAAACTAAACTAAACTAAACTAAACTAAACTAAACTAAACTAAACT
>WUAP02159785.1:0-25032 GCA_015163945.2 Stichodactyla helianthus | reverse complement strand
AAAATGATGTTTGGCTATACTGATACACAAGGTTCTATCATAGGATTGTAATTTAATAAGTTTTTTCACCAGCAAAAAAGACCTCAGTTTCTTAAAAAAATTAAATGTCACAATTTAGAAATAATTATAATTTCAATTCTTTTTTACCGTAATTTAAAAAAGCAGAACATAGGAAAATATCCTAATCAACCAAGGGGAGAAAAAAACCCCAAAGCATTTGAAAGTAAACAGATCTGAATTATGAATTAAAAAAAACACAAAATAAAAAATAAAATGTTGCTAATTTTTACTATGAAACTGAGGTCTTGCCAAAAATATGCCATCTTTTTTTGAATTGAAATAATTAATTATAACACTATTTTATCAGCTATGTTTCCAAATTATTGAAAATCAAATGAAACAATTTAAATCAAAGTATTTGTGATGAATCAATTGAAAATTCTCTGCAGTAACTGCACTTCACATGTATCACTTCAATCAAACTGACATTTCTAAATTATGAATTATCAAGAACATCCACAAAATCACTGATTTGAGTGGCTGCAAATTTGTTTGTCTTACATTTGAATGAAAACTGCCATAACTTAATGTTTGGAACAAAATATATTCAATTTACGTAGAACAATAATTCAGCTGTGCAGAATCATGAAATAATACACAAAAAGTGCAGACCAATAAATGCAAGCCAAAAAGGCAAATGGGAACTATGAAATGAATAAATAGAGGACAAAAGGTGAGCCATTAAACAATATGGAAAACAGCATACCTCATAATCAACAAATATGATTACACTTGAATAGAAAAAAAAAATATCACAAAACCACTAAGGTCCAAAGCACTTGTATTATTTAAGCACAAGCTGACAAGAAATTAAATGTTGAATCAAATTTTGGCAAAAAATTCTAAAACTTATCTGAAGCTGAAATTTGGTTGTGATACATGTAGTTGCTGAAAAGTTACTAAAATCAAAACCACTTGCCATGCATTTGGTCTTTCATTATGGTCCATTTACTTCTGTTAAGAAGTTTTTTGCTGGTGAAAAAACTGGTCTTAGGTTAAAAACAAAAACAAATGTAGGGACAAACCTTAGTCATATAATAAATAAAACCAATTTAATAAAATTAATAATAGAAATTAAGTACTAATAGTATTAATACTGTAGTATTAGTACCCTTTGAAAGACGGAAATGAAATGTCCTTTAAATTCACAATCTATTAAGTTTCCTTAGTGTCAAAAAAGTGGATTTTATAGAAGTAGCAGCGTGTTACTCAGCATGACATGTTTCATCACTAAGTGCTTTCACATTGTTAGTGTTTATCTATCTCGGCCATTCTGCATTCATTCCCACTACAAAATCCACTCTAACTTTTTTATTCTTTCCTAACTGTACAGACTGCCCACTTGGTCTTTTAGACACATTCAACTAATCATTACAAATAATTGGTCATTTAATTAATCACTTACCAGATAAATCAATAAATAATACCCTATTACTTAGGGAGTTGTAAATAAATTAATGAAGTTAGGCTCATTCCCTCGAAAATTATGAATTGATATGTCCTTTGCAGTTGACAGTCATGCAATGCAATAGATGTAATGCCCTGTATCATAAGACAAAAGCATGTCATGGTTATTACAGCATTTTGATCAAGGGTTTACCCAATGTCTAATGAAATTAATTTTGAGTATTGTAAATAATGATGTCTATTAGCTGCAAAAGACTTATTATCAGATAAATGTATTGAATAAATCATAAACCAGTCACTAAGAAGTTTTGAATTTATGATAAAATATATTAATGAATTAATTAGGCCCAGTCCTCTCAGAGTTCTGAATTAATTATCAGATAAATGAATAAATCATAGGCCTAGTCCCCTTAGGGAGTTATGAATTAATTATCAGTGAATAAATTATTGCCCCAGTCCCCTTAAAGACATAAATTAATTTTGAACTTACGATAGGATAAAATAAACAAATTTCATTGTAGTTTTTCGTATTAAATTACATGGTGGTAGTTTCCTTTTTGGGATAGACCAGCTTATTTTTCACAAGTTTAGTACACTCCTAGAAACTTCATTATTTTAGTCTTTGCCAACCAGGCTTGATAATCATAATGCTTAATTAGGGGTCTGAATACCGTCTTGAGTCTATTGATCACACATGTAAAGTACATCACTGTTATACAGTAACACCTATGGGTAGTGGGGTCATGGTTGTCTCTCAGTCTCCTACTTGCACTAGCCTTCACAGCAAGAGCTGGCTTGCCATCTGGGTACTCTCATGGGATCTGTGGGGGGTTCCAGTTTGACATCTTTGACAACAGTCATCAGCATCAGAGCAGCCAGCCGTTGGTCACAGTCTCATGAGATGGCTCTGTTTGGGACAGCAAGTACTACCAGGTCCTGGCCTAACATGGGGTAATAAGACTTCTTGGTGCTGGTGGGACCACGGGGAGGGTTTTTTTTTTTGGAAGTTCAAAATGGGCGTGTACAGTGTAGAGATGGAATTCATTAAAAAACATGGTCAAAAGGAATCAAACTTTATTTTTATCAACACCACACAATTTAATATATATGACAAAGTCAATATCAGAAAAAAATTCAAGTCTTCTCCAACTTTCTAAAATGTCAAAGTCAACATGAGAAAAATTCTAAGTATTTTTTCCTCTAACTTACCAAAAATGTCCCAAGGGTCACTTCTGCTTCTTCCTCCATCTGTAGTTCCTGTAAAATTTAAAGTAGAAAATTGAAATATTCATACTCACAAAATCCCTCCCATCCTAAGTAGATTATCCCTCCCCCCATACGTGTACTCCCCTCCCCCCAATGTTGAGCTTAACCCCTCCCCCCCCCAATCAAAATTGATCCCCTCCCCCAATGTGAGTTAGATCCAGTTGTAATTGACCAGTATCATTTTCTATTTCCAAGTTGATTGCTATAAACTATAATCAAGCCTGATGTTTTTTTGCTAACAATTCAAAACATGTCCCTGACTTGCTCTCTAACTTGATCGAATCATTATGTATCATTTGCTAATGTTTCAACATGAATTCATAGTGATTTTACTTGAAAATAATCTTGTTTGTTCAAAAGCAATAGAGTGATGGCACTTGTGAAACAATTAGTCTATTAGAGGATAGTGGACACTAATTTTCTTTTCATTTGCTGGAATTTGACTATTAGCCATTAACTATGAGATTTTGTTTCACAGGTTTATTGCAACCACTCTAACATGGAAATGAATGTATGTAGACTGAAACTCAGCTGAATATACACCTATTTCAAAAATCATTGTTGCAGCTGAAGGCAACAGTCAACACTCCAAGACTGCAAAGGATTTCGGTAATTTTTCTCAAAATTAATTCATCTAGAGCATAATTTGGTTGCATGAGTGTGTGACATATATTTCTGGCAAGCTGCAGTGGTAATTCAGGTGTTAAACCGAATATTTTGGAAAATACCAGTACTGCAAACATGATTTATGAGAAAAATTATTGAAATCCTTTGCAGCCTTGGAGTGTTGACTGTTGCTTCGGCTGCGACAACGATTTTTGAAATAGGTGTATACATCCCATACATGTGATGACTTAAGGCACGTTTAGACTAGAGCTTTATTAACCTAGGTTGAGTTAGAGACTGCTAATTATTTAGCATTGCTTCAGCTTGGCTAGGTTGAACCTCAGTCAACCACTTAAGTCTAAACACAGCCTTAGAATGCAAGTATAAATTAACATGGAATAATTCCCAACAGTACTCGTTGCCAAATATTTGGAATTATAGTCAAGTAAAATCACTCTACCTCTGGTCAATTGCAACTGGATCTAACTTTATCTCTTGAAAAAAATAAATAATGGACAAGGGACAACTCAAGTGTCTGTCTGTGTGTGTGTGTGTGGTGCTGGTGATCATTCGTTTGAGGCATGCTATCAAAGCTTGATCAACAAACTGTTCATAGTCTTTGGTATCTTGATTTATTTTTGCTATGCATTGATTTTACTTCAAGGCCAAACAGGCAGTAGCCTACTGTAAAAGTTTCTGCTTTGCTGGTTAAGTTAAAAATTCACACTTTAATGATGTCAGTAAGGTGGGCTATCACAATCAATTGTTCTTTTACCAAATTAATTCTTGAAATTAATTTCTTTCTGCCCTGCATGCTTTATTTAATTAAAGTTTGCAATGGCAAATTGTTTCTTTTTCCCATTTTTCATCACTTTTTAACACGATGCATCATTACAAGCTTGATTATTGTTAAATATGTACTAAAGTCTTGTACATGCAAGTCAATTGTAGCATGCCTCAAACGAATGTCATGATTTGTATGTGAAGTACAACCCCTCCCCCCTAGTCTCAGCATTTTTATTCCTCAATCGATAGTCACAGGGAACATATTGTATTGGTGTGGGTGGTGCAAGGGTTGTCTGGCTAGCTAGCGTATTTTTATTATTCATTACATGATATATCAATAAGTCAAACAATGTACAGGACAAGAACAACCTGAACAAGAGAGGAATTCTTTAAAATAAGTGAAACAGATCATAATAAATCAAGATCTTAGTTCTTTGAGCTTGGAATTAAATTTGTCAATTTTTAACCTTCTGAATGAAATGAAATTTGAGCCACAGGCGGAGATCGTTTTATAGATGGGAGTAGATTAACAGATAGAGCAATTAATAATCTATGAAAAACAATGACAATACTGAAAATATGCTCTTTTGTCTCATCCAATAACATTATTTTAAACTACGTACTATTTATACAAGATTTTATTTTAAGCATTAATTTTATGCAATCTTTTGAATTTTTCCATAGTAAACCACATTCCACAAGTTTCTTTTTGTTCCTTAAATAATCCAATTTTTATGTTCCTTTCAAATACTCTTACCTTTTCTGTATCTGTGCCAAAAAGGAAATTAATTTCACCTTAGCAATTTTTGGACGAAATGTGAGATGACTAATAACACATGTCAGCTCTAACCCTAGAGGTGTCTTATGGGGTATGTATAAAAGACTAACTAAACTGTCTGGCATTTATAGTAACGTGATATGAAATACACTGATGATATATCAATAGCGAGTATATGATAAATGAGTTTAAACTACCATGTTTACCACTGTTGTTGAAGGCTTATACTTTGTTGAAGGCTTGTACTTCTTGTCCTCATAATTAATTAGTAGGGTATGGTAATAAACTGATGGCATCCTGAGTTTATATACAGTAACATAAGCATCTTCTACTATTTAATCTTAAGAGACACTTTACTGCCATCTACTTAGCCTTTTTGTTGTTATGAAACAATGTGGGCCATTCACAACAGAGCTAGGCTCCAATTAAAGCGAATGCCCAAAGATCGAATTGGAATTTAGAAGTTGGTTTTTGCGGAGGGAGGAAAACCAGAGAACCCAGAGAAAAACCCTTGAAGCACAGGAGAGAACCAACGAACAACTCTACTCACATGAGATGACAAGTCCAGGAATTGAACCTGAGACCCCAGCGGTGAGAGGTAGCGTATTAACAGCGCACACCACCCATGCTTCCCATAAAAGTTCAGATCAACAAGGTTTCACATATTAAACACACTTAAAAGTTTGCTTAAATTTCTCTCTCTCTCAAAAAACAAAACTAAAATATTTACAAAAGAAAACAAGTAAAAATCTATGATGCAAACCTAAACAAGACACTCAGAGCATAAACTGGATGGCCCTGTGCACCAGTCTCTAGGCGAGCACATGCATTGAAGGCGTGATGGTGATTTGTGAGAAATAGGGGGAAAAAAAGAACATTATTTTTAGACTGGTTTGATGCAGGCAAACAAGTAAATATTAAATTAGGAATATTTGACATCAGTAGGGTTAAGGTTCTGAATTATCACAGTTTGTTGTGAGTTTTTTAATTGTTTCTTCAATGGCCTTATTTTCAAGCACTTTTCTCCCTGTTAGTGATACAGTTTTTCTTTCCCTTGATGTGCCATGACTCCAACCAATTTCTTTGAAGAAGTTGTTAAGATTAACTTACTAATTTTACAGAATTATGCTCTCAGGAATTGTATGCCACTATGTTTATGGCCATAAACTAATAAAATGTGTTTCTTCAACCTATATCTTTAAGAACTGCCAAAGCTTTGGTCTTTTGGAGTTTTACTGTGAGCTGCAATTCACTTAATAGGTTTGAGTGGACAGGATGTTTTTCTCTAGCACATTTTCACTCTACCCTCTTTATAATGAACATTTTCTTACTTCTTACCTGTAGTTCAATGGCTTTCAATTGTATATTTTACTTTTATAAATATTTTCATATTAAACAATAAGCAATGGTCAAGTGGTAAATGGAAAGCAATGCACCTTTAAGCAACTATAATATACTGTAAAGATAAAAGCCATGCATTATGAATAGTCTTATAGTCAAAGGACATGAAGCGTGCCCCTCTAGACTTCATTTTAATGATTTCATTATTCAAATATTGAGTTGATTATTCAACCTTAGTTTTCATTAATAAAACTGAAAACTCCAAACCTCAAAATCTATTTTCTGCTTGCATATTGATTGGATTCTTCAACGAGTGCCATAAATAGGTAGGAAAACTCCACAGAAAGGCCAGTACAACATTTGCATGCTTTTCCGATCAAAATTCAAGTAGAAAATCAATTTTGAATTCATGAATCTTCCGTTTTATTAATGAAAATTCAAAGTGAAAAATCAACTCAATATTCGAATAATGAAATCAATAATGCAGTCTAGGGGGCACGCTTCATGTCCTTTGACTGTAAATTGGCATTAAAAGTGAGCCAAGGGAAGTTGTAACTTTCTCTTGTAATGTTGTAAAGAGTATTGATGGGACGTCAAATTTATATTTTCTTGATCAGTCAACTAAAAAAAAACCGGTTGACATTTTTGCCATGGTATACACAACATAAACTGTATGTAATCAAATCAAGTGTCCCTTGGTTTTTGGAGCCTTATGTAATTAATACAAGTGTTTACTTAGTAGTACTACAGATTTATCCAGCTCTTTTTCTTCTTGCTAAGCCAATAGAATTTGGTTATTAACAACATGCCTTAGCAGGACAAAGTATTTCTACAAGGAACACTAGCATTAGACTACATCACAATTAGGTACCACAGAAAAACCCTAAGTGACAGGGGAGGGAAGGGCAGGGCCTCTTAAAAAGATGCTCATACTCATCAAATGAATAATGCAGTAGCCCTCCCCCTCTAGTCCCTTTGCTATCTTTCACATGAGGTCTAATATGAATGTGTTAAAGTACCAAAGGCTTCAACACAAACTTTCTTTGTTATCGGTGTCCCCTGACTGAATATTGATTGCTATCATAGGGTGTATTATTTATTAACATTGACTTTTGTACTATCAAGATCCACAATACATGTTGCAGCATGCTTTGTTTGTAGATTACCAACCCATCTGTGGTTGGTATTTCACATGATAGTAATTGCTCACATTATACCAAACTCTCATCTACTAACACCTGCCTACAATTAAATACTTACCTCTGGTGTACTTAGAGATCCAATTAATAACAAATACAGGTGAGTGAAGGATTCATGTAAAAGCACACGACAACTTAATATGCTATAATAGCAAATGTTTTTTAAGTGTACAATACATTATGTTTTATAGATAATAAGAGCACAAACCCAATCTAGATACAGTGACACAACGGCATGTAAGTTACTATAGAGGCTTTGCACCATCACGTGATGGCAGCCATGACAGGAGGCAGGAACAATTGAATCTGATCTAATCTGATTTACATGAGAAAGAATTCAGTTTCCCAACAGAAAAAGACTGTATTGTTGTGCCTCCTGTCATGGCTGCCATCACACGATAGTGCAAAGCCTCTATTACCTAGAGTGCATACCATATATCCGTGAAAAACTTTGTAAGAAAGTGTACAAATTTGTACAAATTAGTAAGTTCAGTAAAGAGTTGTGATAACAAATGCTAAAAGCATGTAGAGTGGTTTTCATTAACCTGTGAAACAAAGTGTACTAATTAGAGTGTAATAGTCAGATGGACACAATGAAAAACAAAAGAACGGAAGTTTTATAAAGCGTAATACTCTAAAGTGTATTTCACAGGTTAATGAAAACCACTCTAATAGTTTGCACTATTTAGCACTAAATAGCACTAATTAAACAATAGAAAAAAATAAAATTAGCATAGTTTAGCACTGTTTAATTTTTGTAACTTTTTTTGGTCCACACTCTCAGTGTTTGTACTCTCTATACAAAACTTTGCACTAATTTGTACAATTTTGTTAGTTAACTTTTTCACAGATATGTGGTATGCACTTTACTAAACAGTTTAAATTAATTTGCAAAGATAGAGTGGTTTTCATTAACCCGTGAAACAAAGTGTACTAATTAGAGTATAATAGTCAGATAGACACAATAAAAAACAAAAAGAAAAAAGTGTGATAAAGTTTAATTTGCTAAAGTGTATTTCACAGGTTAAAGAAAACCACTCTAACAATCTCAGGTAATTCATGAAGAATATTATTTAAAACTTGACAGTGATTAGAACTGAACTTGTAAATTTAAACTAGCATAACCTAGTGTCTTTTATTTCCTTAATTATTTAAATATTTATTTATTATTTATTTATTTAATATTATACTTTATATCATTGAGTGAGTGACACGGTCATTTGCTAAACAAATAATCCAGTAAATAATTTTGATTCTTTAAAACGCTGTCCAACAATCCTATTCTTTCTTAAATGTTCATATTTAATTCTCCTTCACATCTTATTTCCAAGTTAATGGAAAAATGTTAAGTTTCTTTTCAGCTATGTTTGTGTTCCCTTTCACACAGCTGTGTGTTGTATTCCAGAATAAATCACAAAATACCCTTAAGAATTACTTGTTTGGTCATGTTTTTAGAGCATGAGAGGATAATTGTAATGTGCATCCATCTCTGATTTTCTCTTTATTCTTTATACTATTCAGCCTAATGCATCATTAAAGTATATTTGGAGTATTACTTCATGGGCTGTACAGATTGTCCATCTATCTTCTTACAATGTCCATCGATCTCCAAGCTTCTCTGCATTGTTTTGCAGCTATTCAGTTCTGTTTTGTCATATAGTAGTCATAGGATCACTTATGGGCTACACAGATTGTCTTGCTATATCTTCTTGCTTCACATACAATATCCATCGCTAAACTTCTCTGGATTCAATATTCAGCTCTCTTTCATCATATGTGATACAATGGAGGATTACTTCATGGGTTGCACAGACTGTCTTACTATCTTCTTGCTTTACATATTGTGTAACACATCTTTACTGCATTATTTTGCTATTCAGGCCTCTTTAATCATTAAGTACACCGGAGGATCTCTTCATGGGTTGCACAAACTGTCTTAGGTCATCTATCTTCCTGCTTTTACATGTGTATCCATCTCTAAACTTTTCTGCATTCTTTCATTATTCAGCTCTCTTTAATCATTAAGTAGATTGGAAGATCGTGGGCTGCACAGATTGTCGTACCATCCATCTTCTACTTTGCATGTGTATCCATCTCTACTCTTCTCTGCATTCTCTTGCTATTCTGCCCCATTTCATCATAAAAGGACACTTTATGGCACAGACTGTCTTGTCCTCTATCTTCCAGCTCTCTGTTAAGTTGTCTGGATGTTCTTCTTGTGTGGTACTTGCATCTGAAAGATCACTCATTTCATGAGCTTAGTAGATTTTCCTATTGTCTATGCACGTTGTAATTTTTTTTCATCCAAATAATTTAGTGTCCACAATTAGTGGACTACTAGTGGTCTGCTGGGAGACTAGACACTTAAATTAAGTTAATCAATTCATTCATTCATTTATTATCACAAAGTAAACTAAAGACCCACACATATATAAAGATTATATACTGGTATATATGGCATTTTGTCATATATACCTATATATGGAAGATCAATTGTTTAATAAGTTTAGTAGACATCTCCATGTCCATGCTTTAGGATTAAGGAATCAGAAAAAGTCAGTGAGAGGGCACAGTATTCAGTTTTTGCATCCTAATATAATCATAGAATTTACTATGATTTTTAAAAGAACTGGCTGAGAGGAGTTGCAGTGCCTTTACTATTAATTAATACTATTAGAAAATAAATGGCAGCTTCTGTCTTTTATGTATGGATTTTCCTATTGTAAAACTCTTGTCTATTGTTAAAAAGAAAAAATAGATAGCTAGTTTTTATTCCAGCATATCAGCTGAAAAGCAAAAACATAACACAGTGCTTGAAAAAACTGTCGAACCAAACAACAAAACTACTACTTAAAACTTTTAAAAATGTCTGGTTTATAACATGAATATTAAAATTATTGGGTTTCAAATGTTTGCAGAAAACAAAAGGGGAGCTAGAATGACCATACTATTGATGTACCTTTACCTATGCAGTCTTTTTTCTTTTTGTACTTTCTGTACCTTTATACATTAGCAAATCACACAGACTTATTCATCCAGTCTGGCAATAGCTCTAAGGCATTCAGTAAATTTTATTGCTCGTCTTAACTGATGTTCTTAAGCTTATTGTGTGTAATGACCAAACTTGAACTGACATACAGACTGCATGATGTATTAAAAAATTCAAACAGTTCCAATTGTTAACTAATTCAATGTACAAAAGAGTAAGGCCAGTAGAAACCTATGAAAGGTTAATAGGGCACGCCCCAGGGGTTGGTTACCCTAGCTTGTGTTAATCCCTAAAAACCCAAGAATGCTACTGGATCCAACTCATTGGAACCTTACAAAATGAATAAAACTTGGCATCAAGTCTATAAATATCTGGATGATTATAATATAATTTATTTACTCTTCTCTTGTTCTGAATCTTGTTGCATCAAGTCCTTTGGATCATAATAAACTTTACACAGTCCTGTCTTCTTCTGTATCTTGTACAATGTTTAATAGTGAGTTACGTTGCATCAAGTCCCTCATATTTGGATGATTAGAATACTTTGCACATTCCTGTCTCGTTTTTTATCTTGTACAATGTTCAATAGTGAGTTGCATCACGTCCATCACATTTAGATGATTAGAATATACTTTACACATTCCTGTCTTGTTCTGTATCTTGCACAATGTTCAATAGTAAGTTGAATCTGGTCCATCATATTTGGATGATTAGATATACTTCACACATTCCTGTCTTGTTCTTTATCTTGTACAATGTTCAAGAGCGAGTTGAATCTGATCCATCATATTTGGATGATTAGAATATATTTTACGCATTCCTGTCTTGTTCTGTATCTTGTACAATGTTAAAAAGTGAGTTGCATCAGGTCCATCATATTTGGATATTGGAATACACTTTATACATTCCTGTCTCGTTTTTTACCTTGTACAATGTTCAATAGTGAGTTGCTTCAGGTCCATCATATTTGGATGATTAGAATATAATTTACACATGCTTGTCTTGTTATGTATCTTGTTGCATCAAGTCCTTTGGAAGATCATAATAAACTTTACACAGTCCTGTCTTGTTCTGTATCTTGTACAATGTTTAATAGTGAGTTATGTTGTATCAAGTCCCTCATATTTGGATGATTAGAATACTTTGCACATTCCTGTCTTGTTCTGTACCTTGTACAATGTTTGATAGTGAGTTGTGTCAGGTCTATCATATTTAGATGAATAGAATATACTTTACACAGTCCAGCCTTCTTCTTTATCTTGTACAATGTTCAAGAGTGAGGTGCGTCAGGTCTTATCATATTTGGATGATTAAAATATACTTTACACATTCCTGTCTTGTTCTGTATCTTGTACAATGTTCAAGAGTGAGTTGCATCAGGTTCATCATGTTTGGATGATTAGAATATACTTGACAAATTCCTGTCTTGTTTTGTATCTTGTATGAGATTCAATAGTGGGTTGCATCAGGTCCATCATATTTGGATGATTAGAATATACTTTACATATTCCTGTCTTGTTCTGTATCTTGTACAATGTTCAAGAGTGAGTTGCATCAGGTTCATCATATTTGGATATTGGAATACACTTTACACATTCCTGTCTCGTTTTGTACCTTGTACAATATTCAATTGTGAGTTGCATCAGGTCCATCATATTTGGATGATTAGAATACACTTTACACATGCTTGTCTTGTTCTGTATCTTGTTGCATCAAGTCCATTGGAAGATCATAATAAACTTTACACAGTCTTGTCTTGTTCTGTATCTTGCACAATGTTAAATAGTGAGTTACGTTTTGTCAAGTCCATCATATTTGGATGATTAGAATACTTTGCACTTTCCTGTCTTGTTCTGTATCTTGTACAATGTTTAATAGTGAGCTGCATCTGGTCCATCATATTTGGATGATTAGATATACTTTACACATTCCTGTCTTGTTCTTTATCTTGTACAATGTCCAAGAGTGAGTTGCATCAGGTCCACTTTGTAGTATTTCCATGCATTTTCTGTACATGCATTTTATTATACTTTTGATGTTGATCATAAAATCTATCCCTGTGCTTTCAAGCACATACTTGTATAGTTATAACTTTATGCCACAGCATTGATTTCTGTACACTAGTATGGTCATCTAGTGAAATAGGTGGGTTTTGATTTTTTAATATTACATTTTTCATTTTTCATAACTGCATTAAATTTGAATGTTTTAAAATTCAATACCTTCAACATAAATTTGCTAAAAAGTTTTCTTTGATGTACACAGCAAGAGTAATCAATATTCAGAATGTTGAATAGCCAGGAGATAGAATATTTTGAACATTGTACATATATTTTATCAAATTAGTTGAATACAACTATAGCCATGAGTGCACTGACGCAAACCAAGGATTTTTCTGGACAATGCCAAGAAAATCCTTGAACACACTAATAAAACCGTCTCAAATACACAAGCAAAAAATGCTGAAATCTTATGATCCCTTCAGACTATCAAGACATCAAATTCATTGGTAACAGGTGTATCCAGTAGTGCACCACAGTGAGGTACAAGACACTGATTGACTAAGATCACAAATGTCAACCTTAGATGATCATTAGAATAAACTTTACACAGTCCAGTCTTATTCTGTAATATTGTACTAAATGTTCAATAGTGAGTTGTGACATCCAACCTTTTACCCTGCCAATATCTTGTAATGCATTTCATATATTTATAGAATTATTTGTTTTATATTTATTTCAGTATACATGTATATTTTTGTAGTGGCTAGGAAACTGTTATTAAATGAAATCAAATTAGAGTATTTAAGATTAACTAATCAAATAGCCAGGCCCTGCTGGATGACAGTAAAATATTTAAAAATTATATAATATTTAATGAAAAGAGTGCCTACTGGTTGGCATCCACGAAAATGATAAACAGCATTTAGTCATAGAGTTAATCTTAATCTTAGATGTTACAGTTGAATTAAATGCTCCTTCAACTACAAAAATGGTGTTTGCAACTGTTGATTTCCTATACAGATCAGCACCTTATAGTAGGCTCTTCACTGTAATTTTGAGAGGATATCAGCATCTTAAATAACATGATAAATGTACATTTCAATGAGCTAAGCTTTCAAACTGCTAGATAAATAGCTAAATTTTTTATGTGAAGTTTGCAAATAGATCAAAGCAAATTGAAAATTCAAATCTCAAAATCACAACTCAATGTGACAGTGTACATGTAGTCAAAGGAACATCCAGTTTGACTGTGATGTTACTTAACTAAAGTTTTAATGTATCAGACCATGGCACAGTCTGTATTTTCCATTGAGTATAACTTACTGCATTATCATAAATTATATTTTACTTTAATTAGTTAACAATACTTCATGATATTGAAAATCAGAAACTACATGTAAATCTTGTGGGTTAACATGTAGGTAAAATGGCAACAAACTGATTAAAAAAATAGTACTTGTCTTTATGTGCTCTCCCTCTCCATACATAGCTATTAAACTCAATTAACATTGTTGCTGTTTATCAACAAACTTCACTGTAGGCTATCTAAAAATTAAGTGATATTATGTCTAAATTGTAGAATTTGCAAGCACACAGCAAGCTTCTTATTGTAATAATGTCACAGTGAAAAAAAGTTCATGATTCTGCTCTCAAAGCTTGCTTTTTTCAGCGACAACATTAAGTGAATTAGCTATATGCATCTAGATCCCTTATCAAAACAAGTATGTCATGTGCTATTACATCATCAGTATGGTTATATCTTATGGTTATATCTTACTTGTATCCTTCACTCACCTGTATCCAGTGTCTATTAAATCTCTAAGTACACCAGAGGAAAGTTATTTCATAGTAGGCAGGTGTTAGTAGAATCAGCATGTGCGCAATTACTATGATGTGAAACAACAACCACATATGGGTTGGTAATCTATGAACAAAGCATGCTGCAACATGTATTGTGGATTTTGATAGTACAAAAGCCAATGATACTAATACATTCTATGATAGCAATCAACATTCACTGATAACAAAAAAAAGTTTGTGCTGAAGCACTTGGTACTTCAATATACTCCTTTTAAACCTCTGGTTGAATGATGTGATTGATTTCAGGCTTTTTTCCCGGTAGCTAATGTTTTTCGATTTGTTCAAATGATTGATTTTGATTGATTGATTTTTTTCGATTCATCAAATATCATGGGCAAGTTTGAAAACAACACTTTTTTTTGTGATGCAATCTATTAGTACACGTCATATCTGCTGTAAAACACTTTCTTTGTTATGCTAAGACATGCTGTCTATTTAAAATGCAATGACTGGCTAAACAAAGAAACAAAGAACACTTCTTCACTAATACCCATGTGCCATTGCTAAAAGTATGTGACAATGTGTATCAACTCACAGATCCAAATGGAATTTAACATGACGGGTTTTGCAATGGAGTGTGCTACCACTGCCCCACCCTTGATTCCCTAAATCGATTAGTACTAAATAATGCTTTAAAATGTTCAAAATACTATTTAGTAGCATTTTGGTAGGCAAACACTAGGGATAAGGTTATGGGTGTATGCTCAAAGCATTGTTCACCAGTGTATACATGTAGGATTAGGCAAAAATGACAACAAGTCTGAATTTAGCTGCCTGATTAATGCAATGCTGTACAATCCTGTTGTGAGTTTTGAAAACTGACTTGTTGAATTAAAATGAAATGCCAACTAAGGACTAACAGCTTATTTCTAGGACTATTCATTTTTGCATGCATTTAATCTCTACTTTATAATAAAGTTGCTTATCTGTATTTGCTTCCCAGGTGCCTCTTCACTCTTGCTTTCCATTGCTAGTGAAATTTTTCTAAAGAAATAGAACAAAACCAAATATGTATAAGTAAATACATGTAATACAAAGCTGGTGTGAGAGGAGACAGTTTTTGTGTTAACCTACAGAAAGCATCTATTATGCAAATGCCCGCAAAGATTCTGCCAAGCATGTGGGAAACGTGGTCATGACTCCTTGATGGATGAATGTCCTAATAAAGATTTATGACTAGCATTGGGGCACTGACACATGGACAGTGAAACCAGACCTTAAGTTTATAAAACTGATAACAGTAAACCAACATCAGTAGTTGTTCAAGCAAGACTACAATGCTTTAACAACTACTTAATAACTCTACATAATGTTTTATTAGATACTGGGGCAGGACCCTCATACTGAAAGATTTCTCATGCAGAACCTCATCATTTTTTTTGAACATTCAAAATTACTATTACACTTTATCAATTTATTTTCAATATGCAATAACTACATGTACTAAAGTAATTTACTTGGAAACAGTTTTTTCATGTACTGACAACATTTTTTCTCAGTTATAGACAATTTTTGATGTATGCAAATAAGTCATAATGGCATTACCGTATAAAGAGTAGTAGTAGTAATGTAGAAACAATGCTAATTTGAACATGGTAATCTTTTCTTTTCCAAAGAGTTTTGATTACTTGAATTATAGAATTAGACACATCAAAACATGTCTACCAATAAACTGTCCAGGTTAAAGTTTAGAAATCCTGATCATAAAATTTTAGAATAATGCACTGCAAATTTCTGAACTTAATTTTCATATACATGTATGTAGCTTGTCAATAGATAAACTTTTTTAATTACTATGATGTTACAAACTGTTTCTTAAGTATCAAGAATATTTAAGCCAGCTATGCTCCTTGTGGGATAGAGCCCACCCCTACATGTATTGTACTACTAGAGTGGTTTTCACATGACTAGTAAACGTTAAGGTACTAACTTACATCAAGAACATGGTACAGTGTGCTGTAACACTAAAATGGCTCTCCCATTGTTTTCATGTGAATCATCCAATCATGTGTAGTTACAGCTATGGTAAAGTATGGTACTACTGTGATACTGTATGACTATAAAATTGCAGTGTCATTTCCCGCTCAAATTAAACTATTCTTCAAGCACAGTAATAATAGGCTAACACCAGTGATTAACTTACATTTGTATTAAAAAGAATAGTATTCCTCTATATGTAATAAATTATTAATGGTTATTGATCTCTTGCCTGAAACACAGCTTTGATCAATGCCAAACTTAAAAACTGAACTGAGGGTTTCTTTTTGCCACATTTCAATGAAACTATTTGAATCAGTCGTGTTTCTCACTTTGGAAGACCAAAAGGGCAATTTTCTTTACGTTTTAACTGGCCTTTATTATGAGGACTGACATGCACATTAATCACATGTTCCGTTGTGTTCTAGAATATTCTAAGAAATATAGTTAGAGTTCTAGAAAAATCTAGATAATTTAGAGGATTAGGAATATAGTTCTGGGAGGTTCTAGAAAGATAAAAGTATTATTGTAACAGAATATTCTAGAGATTTTAAAATGGAACATTACATAATTTAGATTACACTAGAACCTTTTCAAATGTTGGTCAAATAAATGTATATAAATAGGAAACAGTAGTGAGTTTAGTTTCAAGAGAGCTATATAGAAGAAGAACAGCAAGTCTTTCATGCAAGTACTACTCAAGATACTCAGGCTATATCAGGCAAGACTAAAACTTTAGGTAGTTATAGCTGAGTTTAGGTTACTCACTCATTAGAGTTTGCTTACTTTGTAAGTTAATTTAACTTAGGGAACAATTAAAGTAAGTTTTAGTGTTCTGCTGGGTTTATCTTGGTATTGTCTGTAACACCTTCAAATGCTAAACATGTATATTATTGGGCAGGGATGAATCCCCATATCTCCTGTTCAAGTTATCCTTATAATGTACAATGTATGTGCATCAAGCACATCCATACAAGTAAAGCATATAAAATAATTTCTTTTGTGATCAGAAATATGAAGGGCATGATACATTTGTCATTTTCAAAATTGATTCATCGCAATCCATGTCCAGCCTCAATATTCATGAATCAGGGTTCTCTCCAGGTTTCAAAAGTATCGAGAGAAAAAACCTGACATCCAAAAAAGAGATTTTTTTTGAAAAATGTGAGATCAACACATCAGTAGATTGTCAGGATAGATGGACACAAAATTTATCCTAATCAGCAAATAGCAATAATTTTTCACTTTCAATAATTTCTTTTGCAATTTTCATTTATTATTTTTTTGCAAGATTCTCGCAAAATCATGCCCTGGAGAGAACTCTGATGAATCTGTACACACAGAGACCTTTTGCAAAACAGCATAAATAAGGAATACTGCTTTCCACCCAGATGCTAAAGTCATAAAGATATAAAGTCATAACAGCCACCATGCAGATGTTGTGTACTCATAATATGCCAGTAAATACTGTACTCACAAATTTCACTTTAGAAACTCAATTGTTGTTCCCAACTAAGAAAAAAGATAATAAATCAGTTAATCAACAATAAATCAATAGATGGAGTACAAACACTTAAAGAAAAGTGTGCAATAGTTTGTACTGTTTAATACTAATGCATGCATATCAACATTAAGCCTAAGGGGGGGTGTTCAGGGATACGCAAGGCATTTGTTCACTCTAGTGTCACCACTCTGGTGAATTTTATCTCCTGGTTTGACCCAGGGTACTGCATTTTAACCTATGTTTATTTTTATTTTTGGAATGGGTGGCTGTCCAAGGTAGGGAAATTTGACTAAAGTTGACTCATTGTTCTTTACCCATGATAGAAAATTTTAACAGAATGTCCCACATATGCCTGACCACCATTCCTTCTTGGGCTTAACATTGATACATTGATAAGGGACCATTCATTAATTATGCTTGGGGGAAGGCAAGAATAAGGGGGGCCCATCAAAAATTCAAAATTCATGGGGTTACAATAATGATATGCATAAAAAGAGAGAATGACTGTCTTTGGGGGGAGGGTATCCGGTCAATTCGATACACAGTCGTTTCGATACACCCACATACCAGTTCGATACAGGCATATACTGTTTCGATACACCTGGTAAACCCTTTCGATACACTTGTAAAAAGGTTGAAATAAACGATCTTATCAAACAAAAGTAAATATTGCTATGAAATATCACAAGTTTTCCTCGAAGTATTGACTCAATATACGGACGAACGGTAACATCAACACGAACGTCCGACTCGTCAAGTGAAACTTATCAACTAACTGGTTTCTTTGAAAACCCTTGCTTCATCTTAAATTTCTTTATTAGAAAGATACTTCTCTTAGACTTTAAAGAATCACCATGTAAATCTGAATGCCATTAAAGAAAGAAACATTGTGAATGACTCGAAAAAACTTACGCCGAAGCGAGATGTTGTTGTGTGAGTCCAAACAATGTTGGGTAATATGCTTGTTTGTGTGAAATTTCCATGGATACAATGCTTATTTTACATGTTTGAGTCCAACATTGTTGGACATGACGCCCAACATCCTGTCCAAATGAACACAACATTTTTGGGCTATGCTTTGATGACCACCAAACAAAAGAAATGTTGGGACTTGTTGGCTCTGAAGTTTGACGCATTTCAAACTTCACCCAACAATATCCAACAAGTCCCAACAACATGCAACAACACACAACATGGTGTTCCAACGCTCCCAACATAATGGATGTTGTTGGTCAACAATGTTGCGTGCATTTGAATCTTGCTGGTCCCCCCTGGGATAAATAATGAATGGTCCCTAAATAACACAATTACATAACTAAAAGAAAACAATAGAATTAGCATAATTTAGAATTATTTAGTACTATTTATGTTGCATGATTTTAGTGTTTGTACTCTAGTGCATTGACAAATGAATGGAAATAAATACAAATAAAAACAAAAAAATAAATATTAAATAAATGATAAAATATTGAAGCTTGTTCAGTGTACAGTACACATTTTCATTCCAGTATTACTTGCTGGTATTCTTTTCAATATTTGCTTCTATTCAAACGGAAGTATATGGGAATGGTTTTGTGTGTTCTGTGAAGGGAGGTGTGGGGATAAATATACAACGTTAACCTAGCATCACTTTGTGACACTTCATTGCAGGAATAAAAATCTTTAAAAACTAACAAAAAACGAATGCAATACACGGCAAATAGTTCAAAATAACCAGATAAGATAAAAGACCACAACTGAGCAGGGAAAAAATAGATGTTAACAAAACATTTTAACGGCACGTGGGTTCAGCTTTGTGCTGCGAAAAAGTCATTTGCGAATTTAACGAATATTCATGAAAACATATCAAAGTAAAACACTTCAATAATAGCATAATCACTTAAAAGTAATATTTGAATAGTTCTATTCTAGTTTTAAGGTTTTCTTACCGTGTAAACGTCGATATTGTCTTCATATTTCACACCTTCAAAACACGCGCCATGTTTTCTTGTAATGTGATGACCGAAGGGAATTATGGGTCACGTGCTACGTCACCACGGCAACGGTTACTTTCTCAGTCTTTCTTTTCTCCTTGGAATACATGCACAATGAATTTGTTGCGTTTTAAAAATCAAAATATCCTGAAACCATTCACTATTATTTTTCTTAATACCTAATCAAGCATGGTATAAAGTTTCTTTTTATTTTTTTTGAAAAGCAAAGCTTCACTCGGTAAATTACAACTTGAAAACATTGCGATTAGGGATGTATATGGCTTATTGCCTCCGTTCTCGGTATTAAACTCTTCTGCTCTCACTTAAATGAACGATCTACTCCCAATGTGACATGTTAAAATTCACTCTTTTACTGCTTTATTTTTTCTTGTGACCCTCCTTCAATTGCACAGGAAAATAAGTAACCCCTTCTTCAGAAACCTCCAAAATGTCATAACCCCTCCTCAAAATCACCCACCCTCTACCCCACCATAAATAATGACCGACCCAATATACGCAGACTTAGTATTGCATTGATCACCGAGGTGTGAGAAAAGACAAGCACTGCTAATGAGTCTGCGTATGTTGCTTATGCTTATGCTTATGTCGCTAGTGAGGACCACGCTTTATAATACATGTATGTAAATGTATGTAGTTTCACGCGCGGGAAATATTCTCGCTGAAGTATACAAATATCAAAAAAAGGAAATAAAAAAGAAAAAATTTTACTTGCCTTATTAGTCCTTCTATATTTTTTTAACGAATTATTGAAAAAGAGTGAAGAAGAACAAACCAACCCAATTATGTTGGATTTACGCTGTTAAATGCGCGATAAATACCCTGTCTCGTCGTGTTAATTCCCCGGCTCTGTCAATTGACTACCGTTCGTAAGCTGAATTATGTTCTTTGCTGTTTGATCAACACTTCGGATGTTGGAAAAACGCTCGAAAAGCACTTGACAACGCAGTGGCGGATCCATAGGTGGTGAAGAGGGTGGCTAGTCACCTACCCCCCCTTTTTTTGAAATGGATAAACTTGAAATTATACTTTGGATGGTCCACCTGGTGCACATGAGTCATTTACAGAAAAATCGCATTAGTGTGACAAGAAAATGGTATCGAATAAAGGAAAAGAAAAAATGACGTCATATGGGTAGAATGTCTTAATTATATTCGTAATTTCAGCGATCAGCCATCCCCACGTGAAAAATCCTAAAACGCGTTTTCTGAAACTGTCCCTATAAACCCGGTCAAATATCACTTTTAATGGCGATGCGCATACTCAAACGAGAAAAGTTGTCTCGGTTAGGCGAGTTAAAGTGCCTACACGGGTGAAAGTTGTCCCTGTGTGTCCCATGAAAACGGTCCCACGATCGAAACAACAACAACAAAAAACCGTAGCAAAGTACCAAATATAAACTCAAAATCCATTAAGAAGGCTGAGCAAGACATATCGTCACCTTTTCATCGTTTGCAGGGACGACTTTTTTTCTGCGATAATCACTGCGCGCTGCGATTCTATCTGAGATGCAGAATCGTGCGTGTACCGGCGGTTGGAAGGCGACTTTCCAAATTCACGCAGCCGATGAAAGGCCTTTATATTTAGCGTAATATGTAATTGCGCCGATCCGCACTCAAATCGCCACTCATGCGCGATATTTGATTGCAGGTGAATCGTAGCTAGAATCACAGAAAGGTTTCTTAACACAACAAAATATTGTAACGAAAAAAATTCTCCTCCAAATCGTATCAAATGTTCTACATATTGTGATGCCGTGGAAACCAACCTGCTTCAAAAAATTTTTTTGTTTATTTTTATCCCAAGGAATTCCAAGTTGTTTATTGTTTGCTTTTCCCCCTTTTCTTTTTCTTTTCTTTTCCTTTTCTTTTCCTTTCCTTGCGGAAATTTTATTTATAACTGTTATAACTTATAATCACATTCCTGCAAGTCTTTCAGAATCTGTAAGTCCCCCCCCTGAAATTGCGAGACATAGCAACGGTAACTAAGGAGCTCGAAACTTTATCCTTGTAACGAAATAAACAGGACAACGATTATAGTTTGAATATTTATTAATTGAAAGAAAAACTTTTCCTAAATTAAGACAATAAAAGCAGAATATATGGCACTGTAGACATTATCAAGATATTTCGACTCTGACCACCCTTGGAGTAATTGCATTTTTTCATACCAAAGCAAGTTAAAGGACGGTTTTTTAATCAAGTCTTGCTTTTCTTAACTTTTTTTTCTCTTTCTTTTTCTTTTGAGACGTTTTCTTTAGTATAACTTTTGGTCTCAAAATATAAATTCTAATCACTTTCTCGCACGCGATTTAGATTTTGCAATGTCTTTTTCCTGAACTTATGAGACATAGCAACGGTCACTAAGGAGCTCGGAACTTTATCCTTGTAACAAAATAAATAGGTCAACAATTTTATTCTGAATATTGACGGGGACTGAAAGAAGGATTTCCTGAAGTAAGACAACAAAATAAAAATAAAAAACAATTTATAGTACAGTTTACATTATCAAGATATTTCGTCACTGATCACCATTGTAGTAATTGCATTTGTAGGTCAAACTGATAGTATCTTAATTAAAAGATACAAGCCTTTACTTAAGGATTTCGTGCCACGTCCATCAAACACTCACTGTGCTAGTGTTCAACTCAGCGATTGATCTACAGGTATGATTGAATCTGTCACAAATTTTACCTATTTTATGACTAAAAATTCTTACATATATTAGCTTGAGAAAGAAACACAGTTTTATCATTCTTGGTGATGAGTTTTGCCAGACTTACTGCGATAATCGTTGCATCGCGACCCATTATTGTAAATTCGAGTTGGAGTTTCGTGCTTTTCTAATCCGTCAATCATCATTTGGGGCGGAGCTTATTCAAATCAACCAATGATTTTCACGGATTCGCATAACTACCGCCCCCAAAGATGATTGACGGAGCAGAAAAGCACAAAAATCCAATCGACGTTACGGGAATACGGGTCGCGATGCAACGATTATCGCAGTAAAACTTAGAGAAACCTCACTACACTCACAGTTTAACATATCATCAAGCATCGGACATACAGGTATGAAGATATAGTTACTTATTCTAACTGGTAAGAACATACAGCTATTTCGAAAAAGGTTGACGTGGCGAACGGCGAATGGCGATCGCTGACTGGCGATTGCACAACCAAAAGTAACTGTGGAGCAATAAGAATTTCTTCATATATTAGATTCATTCATTTCTTCACAGAGAAATTGCTTCTAAAGTGTTGTCATGGTGAAAGTTCTGGTGCTAGAGGTTACCTTAGTAAACGTTAATGGCACGGCGTTCCTGTAAGTATTTCCTTGTTGGTTTGGCTTCTAGAAAAACAAAACAAACCAAAAACGCCAAGATGAACAGTTAAAATAAGGAACTTTTACAACACATATTGTGACAAAAGGGGATTGTACCAGGATGATCAGATCATAGTGTGCTTGAGACCTCCCTGTCCATGCATGGGATGCGTTTGGTGCGATAGGAAGGGATGATTTGATGGGATTAATTAGTTTAGGTAGTCATCCTCCCTCTCCTTAGAGAGATTGTAGCTACGCGCATTACCAGGGGTGGATCCAAGGGTGATTGAGAGTTTGATTAGTCACCGCCCGCCCCCTATTTTTTCGACGAAAACAATACGCGGAAAAAGCATCACCATCACACCCAATTGTCATCAAGTGAAAGATCATCACCACCAATACGATCACACCCAATTGTCATCAAGTGGAAGGTCAGCACCATCAATATCATCTAGCTAGATCGGCGAAAGCGGAACTCTTAGAATGACGCGGCAACAGTTTCAAGATGTTGTGCGTAATTGGCGCAGCCGAATGAGCTATATTTAAATCGTATTCCAGGAGGACGAGAGGTCTATTGGTTTTAGCATAAACAAACTAGTCTGACAGTGTTAGAAAATACTAATAATGACGATGATTATAATGATAATGAAATTTTATCTCGTTAAACGAGAGACGAACGCCATTGATTTGATTTGCGTTTCACTACTAGTGGGCTATTAATAATAGACCTGTAGTAGCAAAGCAAATCAGACTGCAAGCGTTTTATAGTAGGCTGGTTTGTACATTCTAAACCATGATGCAACATTTTGTAGCTATGATAATCTTCAAGTGCCAGACACAATGAACGTACACAGGATCTACGATACAACAGCAAGTATGGCCGTATTTACATCACGATGCCCGCTTTTGCTAGTCCCAGAAAGTAAAGTAGCACAGAATCAAATATAAATCCAAACTTCATTGAAAAAGCTGAGCAAGAAACATCTTGAGCTGTTAATCGTTTACGCAGGCGATTCTTTTATGCGATAAACACTGCGATTTTAGCTACGATTCTACCTGCGATGCAAAATCGCGCATGTAAACTACCGGCGATTACAAGGCGATTTTCTAAAGGTCCACGTCGCCGATGAATCGCCGTTGTTTCGAACATGTTCGAATTCAGTGCGATTTTGCGGCGATTCGCACTTAAATCGCTATTCAATATTTACACGCGCGATTTTTTGATTGCAGGTAAATCGCAGCTAGAATCACAGAAAAAAATTTGCCGGGTTCCTCAGTGTATTTTCCAAATAGAGCAAAATATTGGGAATAGTTTAAAAATTCACCCTTATTCGTATCAAATGTTTTACGTTGTGACGCCCTGAAAACCAAGCTGTTTCATTGTTTCTTGTTGTTTATTTTTCATCCCAAGGAATTCCAAGTTGTTTATTGTTTGAAATGCCTGTTAAAGTAAGGGCATCTCCTTATTCTTTTCCTTGGGGAAGTTTTACTACTATAACTTATGATCACATTCCTGCATATCGATTTAGAATCTGTAATATCACTTTTTTCCTGAACTTGTGGGTCGGTAGCTAAGCAACGGTAACTTAGGAGCTCGGAACTTTATCATTGTAATAAAATAAACAGGTTAACAATTTTATTCTGAATATTGATGGAATAAAAGAAGGATTTTCATAAATTAAGACAAAAATATTGTAGAACTGTTGCCATTATCAAGATATTTCATCACTGACCACCTTCGTAGCGGCTAATTTTTCGGAACTCACTTCCGGGTTTCAATTTCTAAATGGATGTCTATGCCTTTAGTATAATCTTTTTTAAAATAGTGCTTTATTGAACCTTATGACATGCTCTTGATCTCAAGATACTAAGGCCCCGTCCACACTGATGCGTTTTCATTTGAAAACGCATCGATATGTATGCGTTTTGCCCTCCCGTCCACAC
>WUAP02159719.1:0-10000 GCA_015163945.2 Stichodactyla helianthus | reverse complement strand
GTACTCAATTTCTAAAGAATATATTTCACGGTAGCGAGGCTGAGGTTGAGCGACGGGAACTGTGAAATGGTCTATTGAAGTTGAATGAGAAATCTTCTCTGTGGATTCAATTTGATTGCTCATTGAGTTGTTTTCTATAAAACTGTGTGCAGCAGCCAATTCTTTGCACCACATAATTAGAAGAAACTCATCACAAGACAGATGGCTATAAATAACGATTCCCACTCAAGCATGTTAAGGCCTGGGTCTTTAGAGGATTGACTAAAATCATATAAAAATTAATATCTCGTTCGACATTGAATGTTTAACATTCAATTTGATACCAAAAGTGACAATTAGGATTCTGAAGATTTTGAGCTATGTATTGTTGGTATGAAGTGGTCATGTGACCTTTAAGGTAGAAAAACATAAATTTCAAAATGGGCTGAGTTTATCGCTTTTATTGTAGAGTGTTTTCAAGTTTGAATTATTTAAAGCTTGGGATGCAACAAGAAACCGTCTGGAATGGATGTCCCCACTGTCGCAGTTAGCAGAAAATTAATTTAATCCAAATTAAGGACTTGGTCACGTGACCTGTTTTGTTGAATATCCCCTTACCAGATTATGGGGGACCACTATTCCAGGCAGAATTTGAAAGTAACCTACAAAAGAAGTTTGATAAGCTATAACTTGTTGCTCTATGAGTAGTCTATGGTCGGCCCATTTTAGATTGAATTTTCTTTATCTTAAGGAAACATTTTTAGTCACGTGACCCACCTTATGAGATTTTCATCTTAAAAATTTCTTAAAATAGTGGAGATGTACCACCTAAACAAATTTTAGCCTTCAAGCTTTTATATTTCTCCTATAATTAAAAATTTTTTTGATTTTATGCTAATTAGGCAAGAGACCCAGGCCTTAACATGCTTGAGCATGCCTAATGATTTTATAATCTGAATTTGTCTCTCAAAATGTTTTGAATCTTTATACAAAACCTGGTTTAACAGGTTTTTCAATACCAAAACTATGCACACTTCCTTACATGGAGTGTAATCTAGTCAAACCTGTTTAGAACAAAAGAAATGACACACTTCCATAACAAACTCAAACTCCTCTATGTTTGCCAACTTCCTTGGCAATAACGTAATATAAATATTATTAAAAATCAAAAATATTAAATGTTCAGAGAAGAGGGTCCTCAGGCTTGAAAGTATTTGGGTCTTTTTTCTTAATGGCAACTCCTGCCCCACCCTCTCCACCCTCCACAAAAAAGAAATGTATAAAGTATATTCCCGGTTTGAAAGTGAAACCCTTGCTCAACGCTTGGTATTTTATCAAAACTACCGATCCTGTTGTCGTTCCTTAAAATCTCCGGTACTGATCTCAAAAGGAAGAAGAATTTGAATCCTTTGGAAAAATAAAGACAAACGAAAATATATATATATATAAATAAATTTCTATCTTGCTTCTTAGTAATATCGATTTATAGTGACTGGCTCATATGCTTTCTTCATTTTATAAGTTAAAAATCGTAAAATAATCCACGAGAATCTGTTAATAGAAGAGTACGAAGTAGAAAATGTTCAGTTGCTTGAATTTCGGTGGAATTCATTTCCTGAATCCTTCGAGGACAGTTGGTCAAGTTGTTGGTTGATTTACCGCCAACTTCAAATTGTTCAGACACCCAAGTTTGTTCCCGGGCCAAAGTTTCAAGCCATAAATCAAATTTTCATATCAAAAAATCCAAAATACACTTTTCGCATACCTTTAATCGAAGAATCTACCTCCTGAAGCTCATGATATGGTGTGGTGTGGTCTTTTTTCGCGATTTCTAGGAATTTAGAATCGATTTTTGATTTCTTGGAAATCTGGAAACTTTATACTGCATGAGATTACGCTTTCTTGACGCGCGATTGGCTACTGTTTCTATATTGCTGTCAGAACCTTACCTATATATGGCCATTCAATTGTCTGAAATACTTTGACTGAAACCAGAAACGTACGTAAGAGTAGATTAATTTTTCTAAGAAATCTTGATACTTCGGAAATACGCGTTCTGTATTCGTTTGGAAAGGGAGGATCTCTGTTTCCTTTTCTGTAAAAAATCCAAACTTTGGTAAGTGAATTATTTATGACTGTAAAACTAAACGTTTATATTCCTCGATATTTCAACGGGTATATTTCACATATTGTGCTTAACTATTTCGTTTATATATAAATAATAAAGAAATCTAGAAAGGCGGAAATAGATTTGCATGTCCTGAGTTCTAGTAAACAAGCCTCTTAAAACTATAGAAAAGAAAGAAAAATTCTGTAGCTATGCATGGTTTAAGAATCCTTAGCGAGGTACAATTTAGAGTTGTATGTTTTTAACATTTTAATATAAATCTTTTAAGGGGGTGCACCCCCAGGATTTTTTTGAGGGGTTAATTACAGCATTTATGCTTGGGACTCAAGAACCAAAAGTAAGCTATTGAACCCATAACTGACTGTAAGCTGCTCATCTCAGGGGCGGGGAGGAATGCATACCCCCTGCACCCCTCCCCTGATAACCACCAACAGAATTAGGCTGAATCTAGTAGGGTGCATGGTTGAAATCAGCTAAAGATTAAGGAGTGGAAGATGATTGTGAAAGGTGATCATCCTGGTGAGTGTCGTCTTGAGAAAGACTGCTACTGTTGGTGGTGGCTGGCATTTTGATTCATGTCAATGACATCAAAAACTTGTATAACTAGAAGGTATCCAAAGCTATTGTCTTCATCACTTTAAACTGATTAAAAAAATAATTTATCTATTGTTTTATAGTTGGTACCTTTTAGGGATGAAAATTATTCATTGCCATGCATACTAGAACAAGACCTGTTCCTCTAGGTACTAGGCCTTTGCTTATTAATATATATGCTTATTAATTAGGAATTCCTACTTCTTAAATCACAATCATGAAGTGTCATCTCTGTAAGATTGACAAGTTGCGACGGGAATTTCCTTTTGAGCCACTGACAGAGAATTGTGAACATGCACCTCTTCATTGCCTTCAGGTAAGTATGGATTCAGTGTCAGTAACAATTTTGTATCTGACCTGTCAGCTGAAGTGCATATTGACAGGTTAATTATTACAAAAATCAAGTAATTAAAATGTTGTTTTCAAATTTTAATTTCAAAGAAAATAGCCACTCTGATATAATTACACCATGTATATGGGAAATTCCTGGACAGACAGGCTTCTAAGCAAAGCAATTAATTCAAAGTTTGTTTTGTGAAAGAAAACTAAGCATGCAGCTCAGAAAAATTATAAAAAATTAAATTTGAAATGAATGTTTTCCCTTGGATAATATCTTATTCACTCATTCATTCATTCATTTTCTAATTAATTATTAACTAATCTAATTATTTTAATTTCACAGGTACAAAATATATAAGAAAAATGTAATCTAGATCTTTATGAATAGTGAATGTTAGGGAAGTATCTCTACTAAATACATTTTTGCTAACTTTGGGTCGTGTTTTCCCATTTCAGATCATGTGTAATTCCCTTGGGTTTTGTTTCTTTGTCTTGGAAAAGCTTAAGAAGATATTACATTAATATGTATGAACCTCAAAGAATTTTACTCCCAAGAGGATCATGACATGACCTAAAATGGGAAAACATTACACCCAAAGTAAAGAAGTCTATTAGTTAATCTATACTATGTTTTTATTAATTGAAATAGTGTACTACCAAAAGTGTTGAGAACAGTCAGCGTTGCTCAATGTGTAAAATACCAGTTGCTCTTGATAACCCACAATACCAGGAATGTCTAAGCACATTGAAGAGACTCTTCCCAGAGATTGAAGCCCCTAAAACAAGCTCAAGCACAGTCTCATCATCTACAAACAAAACCATAACAGTTGCCATGATGGGTGGAGAGACTACAGTAATTCCATATGATGCTAACATGAAGATTGCAAATTTGAAGACTGAGATCCAAAAATGCTTCCATACTGAACCCCAAAAGCAGAGACTTTTGTGCAATGAAAAAGAACTTAAGGTCTGTACATGAATAAGGACTAGGAAAACTTCTTTGATAATAAAATGATTTGTACAGAATAAAAAGGCTAATGTCTGTAGAGGCCAGCTAGCTATAAAGCTGGGTGGATCTGAGGTCAGACCACTCCCTTAGTGAAAGATGTAGTCAGGTTACATTACCAATGACATGTACAACAACTTAAAAACTATTTTTCAATTTACTTTATCTTCATTTTAGGTTATAAGAGAAGGGTCTACTTTAGCAACACTTCAGCATTATGGTGTGCAGCCATTCTCAACCATTAACCTCATTGTTGTTCTCTATGATATTCCTGATGAATTTGATGAAGTCATTTTTGATTTATTCTGGGGATATCCAGCATCTGGAATAGATTATTTGGATGCATCAGTTCTTTTGTACAATGGAACATCCTTAATGGGAATAGTAGACTATCGTTGCATACAGAGCAATATATCCACTGCTATCTGTCACTCTGGGGATGTAATGGACAATGCAAATCGTCTTGGCCACCATACCATAAAGGTCAAACTTAAAAGCCTGCATGGCAGTGTCAATAAGTTATTCTTCACTCTGAGTGCTTGGAATTCTCCAAACATTTCAAAATACCCCAGTCCAAGCCTTCGTTTCTTTGACGCAAGGTTTCCCAACAAGCAGCTTTGCAGTGATGCTATGGAACATGCTGCCTACTCCCAGGCCATTATTATGTGTAGTTTATGCAAAATAGATGGAGCATGGAAAGTTTTGAGCTTGCGCCGCCTCTCAAGTGGGAATGCCAAAGATTATGGTCCCCTTCAAAATACTATCCTACAACTGATTAACCATGGTTTGTCATGAATTATAAAACAGAGTAATAGTTAAGAATAACACCCCAAAAATGGCTATCAGTAGAAACAGGTTGTCAGTCAATGAACACCTAAAAACCTAGAAAAACATAGAAACCTATCAACTCATTTGTGACAATATCTGCTTCCAAATAACCAACAGTCCAGGCATATGGCCTGTGTATATTCTACCTTAACTACTGTTTACCAGATGATTCAATCTTTTACTTCTATTAATTATTTTTTAAAATTGAAATGTAATCATATAGCTAAGTATTTTGAGATAGAATTCAGTTTAGTGTAGAAATACACTAGAGATATATTGGACATCCACACAACACATATGCATGATTCATCGTTAAGTACCGGTAATTGTTTCTAGATTTTAAGACTGTTTTATAATTATATTGTAGCAAAATTAACCTTGTTGACTTGCAAACCTGTTGACTTGTTGACTCATTGTAAACTGTGGTACTGAGAACTGAATAGCAAAGAAATTTACAAGTGACAAGCGTACTTGATCAAGGCAAATTCTGATATTTGACATTCCATGTAGGAAGTTATTCCTACACTTAGATAATAACAAATAAAAGGAAATCTGTAACACCGTGAAAAAAGAGAATTATACTTAACTTTACTGACGTTTTGAGCTTTTGCCCTTCGTCGGAGTAAAAGAGTAAAGTATGGGCAGGAGTAGGTATAAATAGAGGCGGGAAAGTTAATTAACCAATCAGAAAGTGAGAGAAGAAAAGAACCAATAGATAACTAATGTTAGTAATTGTGACATGCCTGTTACATCTCACTTCTACTGCTTAATTAAATCACATTTCTTCAGAGCAAAAATAAAAGAGACCAGTTGAAAATTAGAGGGGGTGGGCTGGTGCATTTTCATCATTTAGCGCAGCAAAAAACCACAGCCAAACCACTATAATATCTTCCATAAATTAGAGTGAACCTAATATCTGCAAAACACTGTTCCCATTTTACCCCTTCAAGACTGTGTATGAGCACACAGAAAGTTTTCAATAATATGTAAATGATAAATCAAGCATTGCTTATATTGTAGCTTTTAATTAGTGCATGTAAAATAAAGGCTTCTAACTAGTCTAAATAAATACACTTATAAACTCGATATATGATGTTGAATACGATCTCTGGAACAGTATTCAGTACAACTCTCATCAAGAACCCTCCTAAAATCATTTGAACTTGGAGTTTAGACCAAAAAATAACTTGAAATTCTTCTACATTCTTCAGCCCAAGCTTGTGATCCACAAACTCGTTTCAAAAGATTTAAATTTGGCGCGCAATTTATTCCATTACCAAACAGCGTCCGCAGTTCATTGTAAGAAGTTAATATATCTTGGATAAATAACGTAGGCAAGAAAGGAATTCTTACCTTCAAAGAAGCTGTTTTAAGGGCATATCTTGGAAGAAGTGATTTTTCTGAAGGAAAAAATTAGAAATCACTGGCTCGCGCAAAACCTACTGGGAAGGAAGTCACGACACAGGTAGCCCATCGCCAGACAAACAAACACTTTCGAATTTCAAGAAATGAGATCAGAATTTCCACTATTTTTTGTCTTTTTATCAATCCCAGGATAAAGATCACCCCAAATATTAAAAACAGAAGTACTCCTTAAAGGCCGCTCGCCATCAAAGCGTCATGAAATGTCACAAATGTAAAATAAATAAGCTTAGAAGAGAGTTTCCTTCAGAAGGGCTGACAGACAAATGTGATCATGCTCCATTGCATTGCCTTAGAGTAAGTATTTAGGTTATTAATGCTCTAATGTTGGTTAAAGCGGATTGCTTAGAGTATATGAAGGACAGAATACTTTGTTTCTTGGGAGGAAGAGAGTTTCCTGCCTTAAACAATAAAGCCAGTGATCACTGTTCAATTTACAGATTTACGTTTGAATATACAGTCAGAATTAAGCTTAAGTTGTACTTTACACAGACCAAAATATTCAAAACCAAAGACATGTTAACTTGTATTTTAGTGGAGAGTTTAACATTCACATATGTTAAATTTCTTATTTTTCCCTGGACGCCGGAGAAGATTTGCTGTTAAAATTGTTGAAGCTGTTGCTATTAAAATTGTTAAAGCTGTAGGAGTACACATTAAATTCCCATATCCCTGTGCATTCACACTGTTAAATGCATATTAAACCCCCAGTAGTCTTGCCGCATTAATTTCTCACTCTGTCCTGGGGGTCAGGGGCCAGGGGTTTCATTTGACTAGTGCATCATGAATTATGTCATTCATTGGTTTCTTATAGGCCTGGGTTAAACACTGTACTTCACATGAACCAAACCTAATCCAAATGAGCAAAACTTTATCAGCTTATGTGAAGTATGGCGTTTGACTCGGGCGTTAGTCTCAACTTTGAGGGGCTCTTTCCATACATAACAACAGCTTGTTATCCTTCACTGCACATGAAAACTATTGTGTTCATGCAAAGTGCCCCTCAAATTTGATGCAAATGAGCCAAAACGAAATGCTTTGGTCCTACAAAAGCACACAGCAGATCTGTAAGTTTGATGATTTTTATTCAACCCTAGTGTACTACAGAAAATGTTGACAAGAATGGTTGCTGTTCAATCTGCTCAGAACCAGTTGCTCTTGATAATCAACGATACTGTGAATGCATCAGCATATTGAAGAGACTCTTCCCAGAGATTGATGAAGCCCCCCAAGCTATCACAAGCACCACCTTGGCCACATCCAATGGCAACGAAACAATTACAGTCTCTATGATGGGTGGAGAGACCACAGTGGTACCTTATCAGGCAAACATGACTGTCCTGTCACTGAAGCACAAGATACAAAAATGCTTTGGTACAGAACCTCACAGGCAAAGACTGCTTTACAATGAGAAAGAACTTAAGGTAAAGGAATACCAGACTTTGAATAAATGCCAGGTTCAAATAAATGGCAGGTCCATAAGGATGAATTTTAAATAAATGCCAGGGGTGTTTATTTAAGTAAATAAGGTGTACATTATTTTGGTGGAAAAATGGGTGCAAGAGACACAGGGAGCCCACTTTAGATAATGTAACGTTGTACGGTTTTAAACAAGGTAAATAGACGAAGTAAATAGTCGGAGTGTTGCACAGATTTTATTGTAAAACTGATGCAGACTCAGTGCAAGACATATGATACTTGAGGATCTGATTACATGTCATATATCGTTACAGATAATAGTGAAAATGAAAAATAAAATTCAAATAAATCGTATTTTATTTATTTTCTTTACTCTGAGAATGAGATAGTCTGCTATCTAATATGTAAAAGCCGAATAATCATGTAAAAATCTAGTAGAACATTTTTTTAAAACGCGTGATTTAGTTTCCTATATAATTCCCCTATGGTATTCTAAGTGTCTTATCCTATGTAGAAATATATACTGTAGGAAACTAAATCGCACATTTTAAAAAATGTTCTACTAGATTTTTATATGATTATTTAATGGCTTTTACATATTAGGTAGCACACTATCTCGTTCTCAGAGTTAAAGAAAATAAATAGCACATGATTTGTTTGAATTTTATTTTTTTCATTTTCAATATTATCTAGAGTGGGCTTCCTGTGCAAGAGAGGGATTTTTATTTTTTTAATATCATGTTTTCGTGATTGATGATTGATCATTATACTACCACTACCAGAAGGCTTTGTCAAATTGCTTTGTTATTCAGATTTTTCTACTCTCCTGGGAATAAAGAGAAAATTGGTAAAATTTGACTGACAATGGAAGAAACTCAAAGCATTCTGGTCTTGGTAGTAAATTACACCACACCATCATGCAAAAATCCTATTGGTTGGGAGGAAGAGGTAAGGTCTTCATTGGCTAAAAATATGAATTGGATTACCTGTGTTTTAATTTTCACAGGTAGCCAACTCTTGAATAAATGTTTATATCTCTTTTAACTTATTTTCAGGCATATATGAATGTTGGATCAAAACTTGTAACTCTTCAGTATTATGGAGTACAGCCATTCTCAACTATAAACCTCATTATTATTTTGTACGACATTCCAGATAGTTTTGATGAGGTTATTTTTGATTTATTCTGGGGATATCCACAATCAGGGAGAGATTATTTGGATGCCTCAGTCCTTTTGTATTGTGGGACTTCTTTCATAGAAACAGTAGACTATCGTCGCATGCAGAGCAAGACATGCACAGCTGTCTGCCATTCAGGGGATGTAATGGACGACACAAATCATCTTGGTCACCATACCATTAATGTCAAAATCAAAAGCCTGCGAGAGGACGTTGATAAATTATTCTTCACTCTGAGTGCTTGGAATTGTCCAAACATTTCAAAATATCCCAAGCCAAGCCTTCGTTTCTTTGATGCAAGATTCCCCAAGCAGCAACTGTGTAGTGATGCCATGCAACATGCTGCATACTCCCAGGCCATAATCATGTGTAGTCTTTGTAAGATAGAAGGTGCATGGAAGGTCTTGAGCTTGCGGACCGTTTCCAATGGTAATGCAAAGAATTATGATCCCCTTAGGGGCACTATTTTACACTTGATTCAAAGTGGTTCGACTTGAAATCTCTTCAATATTTGTAGTTCAATAAATACATTGTAGGAAGGCCCTAGTTGACCCAGGTTTGCTTTAATGACCACAAAACAATGGCTGAATAGTTTGTGGTCATCCATTTAAATTTGGGGGAAGGCTAGCTATTTTAAATTTATAAAATTTACAATTAATTTAAGATGTAGATTAGAGTGATGGCACTTAACCCGTGAAACAGAAACTAATAGTTAAAGTCGAACAGACATATAGACACAAATGAAAACAATGGAATTATATCTCTATTAGACTAAAATTTATTTCACGGGTTCAATAGGTACCAAAGGTATATGATATATAGGGCTAATGTATTAGATTTAGAGTTTCCCAATGAGCAGTGTTTTTCATAGAGGTAGGAAAGCTGTCCTTTCTCACACAGCTGACATAAGTATTCCCATGAGAATTAAAACTTTGTTTATGCCTGGCAATAGTCATTAAGTGCTTTAAAGTGAGGCTCACTGGGCAAAAACATACTTTTTCAGTCAACATAGGCCACCACTTTAATCAGACCAACCCTTTGGCTAACTCGTGGATACTAATTGGGATGTACTTGAGTTGAATTGCATTTGAGAGAATGTATTGTTT
>WUAP02159697.1:0-10001 GCA_015163945.2 Stichodactyla helianthus | reverse complement strand
GTTTCTCCGTGTTCTTTTCAGTATAATTTTGTTTGTCTGAGTCATGCATCTATTAAGCGGGCTATTTTTAGAATAGCTACGCAGCCCTACTGAATACCACACCACAATGCCCATCTAGACAAAAACGCAAATTGCTCGTGTTTTTAGGTATGGTGGATTGTCTTTTGGTAACGTGGTCAAGTTTGTACCTCAGAAGTTTGATAAAGTACCTATTGCAGCAGTGAGAAGACTTGCGGTCAGAGAAGCAGTCAAGGTAGGAAACGATACAGAATTACTGTGAATATTGTAAAGTGGTAAAATATGTTCTTGCGATCCATTTTCATTTTAGTCTTGGTACAATAACAAGGGATATCATGCTCTGCCAACATATCTTAACGTCATGAACAATGCCATCTTGAGGGCATCACTGGGTAAAAGTAAAGGGAATCCGTCTATGTACGGTGAGTGTCATACTGTAGAAATGTACCTCATTAATATCAAATGAAAATATGTTGATATCATTTGTACCCATACCCTTCTCGTCCAAACCATGTTGAGAGAGGGACTAGGCATGATGTTTACCCATTTCAGACCAAGTTTCATTCCTTTGAGAATAAAATTCTTTGTTTGCGGCTCATCCATACTAATGTGTTTTCTCAAGCGCTACCGAAAAGAGTCATTTGCGGCCCGCTGAGCGCGTGTTTACAACAGGGCAGTTTCCTGTTTGGCCGCCTAATTGGTAATAATGTGTGTTGACCAATTATCGTCTATCTACATCATGTAAGACGCAATTTTTGCCGAGAAGGGTATCAGTAGCCGAGATTATCATGAAATTTTTCCCTGATGCACCAGCACATGCGCAGGACCACGATACTATATTAGTAGTGCTAATTTCAGATGTGTTTTCATGGCAGGTATCAGTGCATATAATCATCCATTCCCCTTCAATAGTACTTCCAATACCCATTTGTCTGCAGACTATCTGTAAGTATCGTTATCATTCAGCTACTGTTTTACAACAGCCGGTACAGCTTAGATAAATGCAAACTCAAACAATGGAACGCCATTTGAATGTTATGGCATACCATACCATGTACGTGCTGTAAGTCAGTACCGTACGTTTTCCACTCATACGATAACCATTCTTATGGGAAGCCATTTCAGTGTTACTGCATACCGTACCATGTACGTGCTGTAAGTCAGTACTATACGTTTTCCACTCATACGATAACCATTCTTATAGGAAGCCATTTCAGTGTTACTGCATACCGTACCATGTACGTGCTGTCAGTACCATACGTTTTCCACTCATACGATAACCATTCTTATAGGAAGCCATTTGAGTGTTACTGCATACCGTACCTTGTACGTGCTGTAACTGTCAGTACCATACGTTTTCCACTCATACGATAACCATTCTTATAGGAAGCCATTTGAGTGTTACTGCACACCGTACCTTGTACGTGCTGTAACTGTCAGTACCGTACGTTTTCCAGTAATACGAAAAACGCTTTATCAAGAAGAGCACGAAAAACAATGTATCAAGGAACGCGCTTTCCTTTCCTTCAATACTGAAATTGTAAATGAGTCCACCTGGAGGGTTTTATTCATGATTATTAATGATAATAGTTTTTTTTTTCTTAAACCAGACGCCAAGGAACAGACCTTGTTATAGCTATCTTTGTCATCATCGCCATGTCTTTTGTACCAGCAAGTTTCGTAGTGTTCTTGGTGACTGAAAGATCTTCCAAAGCAAAACATCTTCAGTTCGTTAGTGGAGTCGATCCTGTTATTTACTGGCTAGCGAATTATCTGTGGGACATGGTAGGTTCAATGCCCTCTACCTTCAGGGTAGTTCTGTAATCGGTGTCTAATACTTAAGTGTTGTATATCGAACACTGCAATCGCAAGCAGAAGCAGGCAACCAAGCACAAAGTTTGTCCATGCCCTCTCTAAAGAATAGATACATCAAATCGAGTCCTACTTACGCTTCTGATTCCTATAACAAGGTTTTCACACTTTAAACTACATATTACTCCGACGTAAGCATAAATCGAACTTTAGTGGCGCACACCAGCCGTGCTTTACTATGCTTTGTTAGTATCTTAGTGCAGTTAATGGTAGGGCGTAGTGGGTATGTTATACCATATTGACTTTAGTTTTTCCTTAACAGTGTAACTACCTGATTCCAGCAGCCGCCTGCATCACGCTACTTTACCTTTTCAGTGTTCCAGCTTATGCATCTCCCACTAACTTCCCTGCTGTGATTGGTCTGTTCATGTTATATGGGTAAGACTAGCTGTTTTTATGAAAGTAGAGTGAATGCGATCAGTGTGTATATATAGAAAAGATAAAGCGAAAAATAACATTAAGCCCTTGGCGGGAATTCGAACCCCACATATTCGGTTTACTAGTCCGATGTGTTATATGCGTACCCCAAATTTACGGTGTTCAGCGTACCCTCGAATCAAGGAAGAGATCCAGCTCTACTCGCATGAAATGCTGAGTCCATAGGAATCGAACCCGAGACCTCGGTGGTGAGAGCGCCAATGCTTTGCCATCCTTGATTCTAAGGCCTCTTCGTTTGTAATCAATCTTGCTTCTATTCTGAATAGTCATTTATCTTAACTCACCTGTATTGACAGTTGGTCTATCACACCAATGATGTATCCAAGTGCCTTTTGTTTCAATGAAGCGAGTTCAGCCTATGTGGCCATGATAGTACTCAACTTATTCGTGGGTATCACAGCTACTGTAACTACGTTTATCTTACAACTATTTCCTGATGATGAGGTGAGTCACACGAACTTTACATAAACACTACAGAGAGATGAAGATTCGTTATCAAATGACAAAAATCTGGGCTTACGGATCTCAGGCTGTGATTACACTAGAGTAAAAATTCCTGGATTATGACCAAACCGGAACATTTCGTTTTGCTGTTTCATATATAAATCCTATGCAAAAACGTGTTTCGGTTTATTGCGTCTGTGAAACAAAATATAGTGTGAAAGAGGTCTTCGATGAATCTGCATACTTGGCGCCCGCGATGATACGTATACGTTTGCTGGCACTCTTCAATAGGCGGTCTTTGCATAGTTTAGCTGCCTTCAAATCTGTCTTCTTGTAGTGATATGAATATGTGGACCGCGTGACACTATGAAATACATGGACTAGAAATAATGGAAAGTTATAGTGCTTAGAAAGGAGGTTATTCCGGTCGAAAGACCCTTGACAATAAATTCTGAAAAATTAGTTTCCGACCTCGCTGGAATTCGAAGCACTATAACTTTCCATTATTTCTAGTCCATGTATTTCATAGTGTCACGCGGTCCACGTCGAACACGATCAAGTTTACTGTGATTGGTTCAACGGATATGGTTGACCTTGACCATGCCTTGACCATGCCGCGTGACTGTGACGTTTCACAGTCATACGAAAACTGCTCTAAACCTTTGGCTACAGTGTAGTCATTCTTTGAGCATTCTTGTGATATGATCTGATGTAATTTGTTTGAAGGTTCTGTCAGACATCAACAGCATTCTTAAAGACGTTAGTCTTGGGTTTCCTAACTATTGCCTAGGGCGTGGTCTCATGGACTTGGCTTATAACCAGTACTTTACAGAGTATTACACTCAAATAGGTAAGTCAGTAATATCAAGTAGAGGAATTCCTTGAAACACAGGCTAGTCCAAATAGACCCCTTTTGCCATGTCCTTGACAGCTGTTGACGTTGTTAAGCGTGATCTGGGGGACAACCAAGCCAAATGGACCCGTGAACAACGAATAACTAGTATGGACTGCGTCGATGTGGAAGTATCAATAAACCATATAGTTAGTCCTTGATCGGAATTAAACTGACTCTAATGAAGGACTAATATCCAAAAGATCAATAAAGTTAAGTATATTTCTTCGATACAGGGTATACACCCCGATTGACTATCTAGATGTATCTAGTTTACCGTAAACATCGGTCATACATCGATTCTTGTACTGAGTAAAAAAAGACAAAGGTAATTTATTTGACTTCGATAACGCGGGGAGTGGTAGCCCAATTCCGTTTTACGGGTATTTAAGGCTAATTAAAGCTACACGGAATGGAAAGAAGTTGAAACAAGGATGCGAGGTCACTGGGAATCGTGTTACGCAAATTTTTCAATTGACTGTTTCGTCCTTGGTTGGCCCCCGCATTTAGCCGGACAACAGTTGTTTGCAGAAGGACTCCCTATAATTTACAAAGTCTGACCTATTTTTTTGCTTATATTATAGGAGAGAACGAAAGGATTCGTTCGCCTTTCGAGTGGATGATCGTCAGTCGAAATCTTGTCTGCATGTTTCTTGAGGGCATCGTCTTCTTTATTCTTACCATTCTTATCGAATACAGATTCTTTTTAAAACCAAGGTACTGCTCCATATAATACTTTTCCATTTAGTAGCTGTTGTTTCCTACTTTATTGTAAGCTACTATTGTACAAAAGGTCGTCTTCCCTAAGCAACATAGGCGATACTGGAGAACAGGTCATTCCAATACCGCAGTGGCGGATCCAGGGGGAGGTGCGTTGGGTGCGGACGCACCCCCCTTTTGGACGACGGTGAAAGCTTTTCTCAAATATAAACGTTTTTCATCAATCGTTTTTGGGTCGGGAAGCCTGTGGTTGTATTTGTGGCGGGAAAACCAGCACACCACGCACGCCTGCTACTTTAATCGTTTTGGAGCCGGGAAGCCTGTAGTGGCTGCGACCCTTACCAAGCAAATTATGTAAATAGCTTAATCTAAATAAAGCGCTCGCTGCATGCTGGTAAATATGGGAATACTTGGAATGCTCCTATAACGGACTTTAATCGGCAGTACGTGATCGGATTCCCATAGCTGACTACAGACCATTTTGGCTACCATCAAGAAAACGCACCCCGTCTTTAAAAAAGCTGGATCCGCCCCTGATACCTTGGTCTGTGTGAATATAACAATATTCTGTTATTAATTTAAAACTGAGACGTAATATTTCAAAAACGAGTGCGAAAGTTTCATTAGGATTTCCAAACACGAGAAAACATTTGAAAGCACTCGGCCTACGGCCTCGTGCTTTTATTGTTTTTATTGTTTTCGAGTGTTTGGAAACCCTAATGAAACACGAAGCACGAGTTTTTGGAATTACTTCTCGAGCGAATCAATCAAATACAAAAAAGAAAAGTCTCTGGAGATTATGGACTACCCCAACTGAAACAATATCAAGAATAGACTCATTATGATTTATTGTATTTTCATTGTTTACTGGACAAAACCTGATTGTTAATTGATGTATAAAGAATAAAACCATTAGTATAAAACTTTTGAAAACTCATTCATCAGCAACGAAATGGCTTGTAGTGTAGTGGTAAGTTAAGGGGTTGGAAAAGCTGAGGCTCGGGGTTCGACTGTCGATAAGGTTACAAAACTCTTTAAGACACTTTTTATGTACTAAAAAATAAATTTAGTCCATAATAAGTTTTTAGAGTCAATATTTCCAAGTGTCACTATTAAAGTTAGTATTTCAAGATCCTTATAGGAGTCAAGCGTAAGTAAGTAAGACGTATGTATTCGGATGCAAATTAAGACCACAGGAAAATATTTCAAACACTAGTGATAGGAATATATTTCAAACACTAGTGATGTTCAACTCGTGTTTCATTGGTTTTCAAAAGCCATCCACCTGACCAAATTAGAAATTCTGGTTGGCCAAAAAAATCATGAATTATTAATGAGTTTGAGAAAACATTATCCAAGAGAGAATCCACTAGTGTTTTCAGGACAGAGCAAGAACAAATGAGCTGTAAACCACAGTTTTCGAGAAAAAAGTGTAAGTTTAGCTTGAAATCTACGACTTTTTCAACAAGTACACTGTTTGAGCGCCTTGCACTGTCGATTCAAAACGCCTAAATTTCTTTGGATATTTTTGATAATTTCAGTAGGTAAAACTCTTGAAAGTTGAACTAGAATACAAAAGGAAAGTCTGTTAAATTACCACAGTGTAAATAATCACCATTTGTTTACCAGTATCTTTTATTGTTGTTTGGCAAAATGAGTTTTTAGTAAATATTTTAATACTGCTCTTGTAATACTGTGTCGATCAAGTCAAAAAATTCTAAAGAAACTTGTAAATGACGATTCTGAGAATAAAACACCTTGAAATATTTCCAAAAGGCTCTGGTGTTTATACCTTGACTAATTGCTGAAGCTTTTTAACTAAGCTTGTTTCGAAAAACATTATACTAAAAACTAGGAAGGCGAAGAAATTTTTAGATTTGTAGAAAGCGAGGAAGCCTATCTTCAAATCACCGAGTATTTGTCGTTTGAAAACAAATAGGTACTCAAAAGCTCTTTAAGTTATGTACAGACACTGCGAAAGGTTTTTAGACAAATAAGTTGTTGTTTTGTTTTTGATGTTTTTCCGTACAAGCAAAAACTAGTAAAACAGAGAAATTTTGAGATGTTATGGAAGCGAGCAAGGCACTCAAACTTAAAACATCAAAATAAATCTTGAAAAAGTTCAACAAAACGAACATTGCATTTTTTTTTAGAATCCTAAACCAACATTGCTTTTTTCTGTGGCAAGAATTCTTCATGAAGAACAAAAGATATTATTTTTAAATGCTATTTTGGAGAAAGGTTTTAATTTGCCGTCAAGTTGAAAATTGGATTCATTCAAGTCCGTCCAAAAGGATAGAAAAAATTCTTTGTGATCACTTGTTGTTTCTCTGTATTCTCCATTAAAGTAGGGACAAATTTACTTACTTTGGAATATATCTTGTAGTTTTGTCGTAAAGCCGCTCGTAAGTTAGACTGAACTCTTTTCGCTCAGTGTTTTCGTGGAAGTTTTCAGCCAAGCACGAATCCACATATTTTTTTTACATCTTGACCAAAGCTAAGCAATATTTCTAGCTCCTCGCTTTACTTTATATACGAAATGGTAAGAATTAGGTAGGTTTTACTGAATAAAAAAGGTGTTTCTTCTTTAAAAGCACAAACCACGAAGTTCAAACCAACGTTCAAGCTAACTAGGAAACAGCTTGATTTTAATTCGTTCCCTTGTGTTCCCTTGACAACCGACAAAAGCAGCACTCAAAAGCAGTGTAATGGCTTCCTAGGGCCGCGCGTAAAAAACATTCAAAATACGTTTTAAAAATCGTTGTTATCTTATTATTATAACATTATTATTATCATTAACATTTCCTGGTTCGGGATTTCTTTATTGAATTTCATTCGAATAAAACGAAGCGACTCGAATTCAAAGTGGAATTCTCTCGTCATCCAATCGATTTTCATTTTTTAGCAGCTTGTTATGAAATATCTCTTAACAATCGGGAAACAATATCTGTAAGAATTTTCCATGCATTGCATCAATTCAGTCAAGAGATAAAAATAAACTGGGAGCTCCGCTATTAGGTAATACCTAATTTATATATTGGCTCTTTTCTTTAAATCATTTTTGTCACGTGATAAATAAGACACGGCAAAAACTTATTCACGGACTACTTGATACAACTTAAACTCGTTTATTGGCAAACTGCTCTAGGCGACTATAAAATTGAAAACGCTTTTATGCTGGAAAAAAGAAGAGAAAGCAAAAACGCTGAAATTATCTGAAATTAATGGTACGAAAGGAATATAAAAAGCAAAGAAACTAGAGAAGTATACTGACTCACATGTTGTTGCGTCCTGAATAGAAGTGGCAAAGAAACTTCGTGAGAAAAGGCTTAAATAGTGAGAGATCCCGAGGGGAATATAATATTCAAACTCAAAAGCGTGCAAAATCAAAAAACGAAAAAACAATAAGCAAAACTACTTGCGTTTAATTCTTACATCCCGGGCCCCAAAGTGTGAGCTTTCGAACACTTAAAGTTAAACTTAATTAGATACGGATGCGACAATAATTATATATAAATACTGTTGTTCTTGAATTCAATATTCTTTGAACTGCTCTTTAATCTTGATCTTTAAGTAACTTTAGTCCTGCTTTCTTTCATCTTTTGCGACCAAAAGCCACATCTTTGATATAGTTCTTTCTAGAATTCCTGACTTGGTCTTGAGCTTTGCTCTTCTTACAATTCCTTTCTGCACTAATCTCCGGAATCAAACACACATACAACAACATACATGGAGAATATTGGTTATTGGTCGATAAGCGACTCAATAAACGCCCGAAGGTGAACAAAGCAAGTAAACATGAAGTGAAATACTTATCTTAAAACATGGACCCAACTTTCGAAAGCCGCTATAACTCAGTTGAGGCTGCCTTTACTTTACTTTCTTCTCAGCCTTCTTGTCCTCGCTTGACTTCGTCCGTCCGTGAACTAGTTTGTTGCGAGAAAACGTTGGCAAGATTTGCAAGCTTCTCGTCCATTAGAGTATTATATCTCGCTACAGAAGCCGTTAAAGCTGCATTAACTGCTGCATTTAGTCTAGATTCTTGACCCTCCATCGCTGAAAAACTACGAACTTGAACTATAACTGTGAGTAGTCGCTTACGTACGACCCGAAGGACGAAAGCCCTTACAGCGAAGCTATCTATACAAATTCCCTTAACACCTCATTAACCTGACAACAATAGCACTACTAATGATGAATTTCTCTCGAAACGTGCAGAAAATAAATATCTGCTAAACTGCGTACCGCAGTTATTTAATTATTCTTGTCTGGTGTAGTTTCCACGACTTTTCCTAGTTGCCATTTGTTGCGAGGTGCGTTGTCATCCACAATGAGAACAATATCATCTTTGGTGAGATTTTTGTGGTACTTGTTCCATTAGGGTGAACCATAGGGTGGGCTAAATGTCCATCGGATGTTTTTCTGCAAGAGACTGTTGTGTATCTTTTCCTGATTCCATTCTGAAATACGCTGTCTTAGCTCCTTTTCACCACTAGTAAAATTGCTGCCATTTTCTGAAAATATCTCTCTTACTTGTCCTCTTCGGGCAATGAATCTTCTTAGCGCTAATATAAATGATATGTGTCCAAACTATGCGCAACTTCGACGTGAATGGCTCGTATCGGTAAGCATGTAAAGATGACTCCATAGCGCCTAACTAGAATTCTTCCACTATGAACTGAAAATGGTCCAAAATAGTCAATTCCAACAAAAGTAAATGGAGGGTAATCTGAAGACAATCTTGCCGCGGAAAGATCTGCGTGGTTTTCAGAAAAACATCCGATGGACATTTAGCCCACCCTATGGTTCACCCTAATGGAACAAGTACCACGAGAAAACCATTTACTCCAAAATTAACATATTGTTTATTTTATTTTCTTATCAAAACACGTTACAAGCGTTTTTATTTCATGGTACATCGTTTGTGAAGTAATAGAGCTTTTGGCATTAGTTTCGTAACTGGTAAACTTCTCTCCAGTTTCAAGAATCTTGAACTCGTAGGTTGGAATCATAGTAATACAGGCATAGGGCATTTTCACTACTGTACAGCCACTATTCCCTTCATCAACAAAACAGCATTCATTTCTCACAGACTTCATTAACGTTTCCCAGGGTATTATGGTGGTGGTATGGGTCCCGTCAGGTAAGGCAACTCTTGGTAAGTTAAACGTGTGGCGATTTGATTCAGATAGAGATTTCCATTGCCTGCTACTGAGGGTTGCTCATTAATTCTACGTTCTTCACTCATCAACTAAAATCTTTCTCTCACAAGTATTGTTCTCTTAAAGACCTCGGATGTACTTTTCTAATACTACATAAGAACCTGAATACGCGTGGTTTTCTGGTTGTACCTCATATTCTTGGAGGAGAACGTGTGGAATTAACTGAAGCATTTTCTTAAGAGGAAATCCCAACTGCATACGACACCAGACTTTGTGATACAGGCGGTACCGAGATTCGTTGTCTACTCTCAGGGTAGAAAACTCGATCATGTCCAAGGGTTTTTCTGCGCTTCATGTCCGGAATTCCTCACATAGCCGGAAATATGGAACCGACATGCACAGTAGGGTTCGCTGTCTGAGCAAAATATGGCGTCAGCAAGCATAAGAGCAATGTA
>WUAP02159686.1:0-10002 GCA_015163945.2 Stichodactyla helianthus | reverse complement strand
ACACGACGGAGCCAACACTCAGCCAATCAAAACGCAGACGTGGATAGCTATTTCGGCCTTATTGGGCCTCATCAGCACGTCGCAGCTTTGTAGCAAAACAGCTAGTTGCAGCTAGCTGCAGCTAGTTACAGCCATTCATTTTTATGGTCGAATTCACTAGTATTGTGGCTGCGGCATTATCGTACACGGTCCATTCATTTTATTTTACATTTACAGAATTATAGGTCATTTTCATGTTACAGGACCACAGCTTCCTATCATCAACATTCGAAGATAAAATTCGTATCTCTGCGTGCCCATGTAATATCCTTGTATATTACACCTTTCCTGATAATCCTGATAAGTACTTTATTTTCAAAGAAAACATTGGTTTTTCCCAGCAAGTAAGTGATGTGCTTATTATGAACCCATTCGAAGACTTAGAACCACTTGGATATGTGCAAATAAGCTTGACATATATAATAAAGAAGTCCCGACATCAAACCTCTGTCAGTAAAGTAATAACACCCAAATCTCTTTCGTAGTTTTGGGGCATGCTGGATTAGTAAGAATTATGACTAGTTATATTTTAAAAAGCTATGAATAACAGGAATTTTCTTGGCAAAACAGAAATGTTTGCTACAGTAGACGTTGGTTATTTTTCCAGTTATCAGATGGACTGCCCTTTTTATTTTCTACTTAATATTAAGATAACTTAGCACCATGCCTATTTTACGCTTTCATAGTCAAATGGTTTAAAGATGAAAACTAGTCCCCTATGGCAAAGAAAATATTCAAAATTGCCACAATCCTAAATAAGATATCTATATATTGCGCATATTCCTTACGAGTTACATGTGAACATAACATTCTACATGTTCTATCCCTTCTATTGCGAAATATCAGTGGAATAATCAAGATGACTTATTTGCAACACCAATATAGTTTAATTATGTCTCTTGCTTTCATTATTACCATGATTAAGCGCTTTCTACGAGGTATAAAAGCCTAAAAAGTCTATTTACCTTGATTCATGTATGTCTCGTTTTTTATATCCCTTCTCGATCACAGGAAGTTGAATAGCAAGCACTCAAACAACACGTGTTGTTTTACTATATTTATAAAGAAAAACTGGTTATTTGATGATTAGGTATGGATGGACGCATATTTCTCCCCGTCCCATGTTACGTAGGTCAGGGATGAAAGATTCCAGCCAAAGAAAAAGGGAGTCAAATAAGAAAAAATATAAGCAGAAAGGAAAAGGGAAGAAAATGAAAGCAGTAAATTAGAAAAGCAAAGAGAAAGAATGAACAACACGAATAAAGAAAAGAAAAATAAGCGACTAAAAAGAGATAAGGAAACAAGGAAATTAATTTTTCCCATGCACCGGTCGGTTCTTTACCCTCGACACGAAACATACCGAAAATGAAAGCGTTTCCTTCATCTTAAATGTTTTTAAACATCCTTATATTCTTACTTTTATGTACACTTCACTAAAAACTGGGTTCAGGCAAGAATCGTTAAAAAAATATTTGATGACGTGCGTAAGGAAGCACTTTGAACTTATTGAAGTATTTGTGTACCTTCTCTTTTAGACGGGGCCCGATGTTGATATGGTGAGGAAACAAAATGTTCACAAAAGCCACAAAAGGTTCATTTAGGAACGCATCCTGACATCAAAGATGTCATACAAAGCTTCAAACAGGCCTCTTAGAGGGTACTGAAAGAGTGTGCTAATTCCATTTGCCAGCCATTTTTATTTTGCAAAACTCACTTTCCAGCGTCCAAATCGCAGACTTTTTTCCTTTAAAAACTTTTTCTCAATCCTATTTTGTTGCTTTTTTCACCATTTTAAGTAATGTAAAACCCATGTTTTCTCAGAGCAAAATAGGTAATTCCCATTTCCTATTTTAGCCCTTCAGGACCTCTCTCTTTAGTAGAGAACAACTTGTTATGAAAACAAACACGTTATCTTGCGGTAGGCTGTCACCGTTTCCGTTATACCTGTCCAACCAAAGAATAAAAGCGGTAAAACCTGCCGAACGCCTTATGAAGTATATGAGGAGTTTAAGCGCTTTGGTAGTGTTTGACTGGGTAAACAGATTGAGAGAGCTTTAATGTCTTGAGATTAATTTTACATTAAATGAGATTAGAAAGTAACTTAAACTGTTTTTCGCTTTTCTCTTCCTATCTTATCTGCAGCGTTTAACCCTTTAGTCTCATTTATAGGATTCAAAGTTATTTTTAAGGTTTATCTTTGGGTTTCAAAGGCAACGGCGGTTTAAACTTTACTGATGAAAATTTGGATTAAACCAAGCCATAATAATAATAACGCGTTGTGACTTCAACAAACTGTTTTAGGTAGTAACAAATAACAAATGGCGAAGCGGATGGCACATGCATCTCACATTTGTCTTTTCAAATCTCATCCTTAGCTTTCCGTTTATGTGCTTTTCTACATTGTTTGACAACATCCAAACATTTGGCAAATTAATTAAGAAGAATTGAAAGAAAAATTAATTCTCGATATTAAATAATAATAAAAAAAAACTCCCGGCCATTTTTCAAAAATAGCAATTAGGGGAAACACAAGCTTTTGTATTTTTCATGAAACACCTATATTTAGTCCTGTTATCCCTACAGGGCATAATACTGACAAGATAGTTAGAAGGCAAACAAACTATCAAGGTCCAGTCGGAATATATTTTATGCCTATTGAAGGTCCAAGTGTCATTGGCAATATTTATTCCCACATTTGATCTTGGGATTCTTCAGTGCATTAACAGCTTAGCGTGTTTACACAGCCTTCATTATCGTCATCATCATCTATCAAGTAAGTCGTATTTCCGACCAGTTAACATAGTATTATACATTCAGCGATTCGTGGAATTATTTTTTTTTTTTAAAAATTCGGTGCTGTTTCTTATATCGATTTTTTTAAATAGAAGATAAAAACGATCAAACACCTTAACCAGAAAACATCGCCAACTGCACTCAAAGGACAATTTTTCTTCATCATGAAACCAAACTGCTTGGCTGTTTGTATGCTTCTTCTTTTGGTAACATTTACAACAATCCAACAATCATTGGCTATGTCAACCTTTGGTGGAAATATTCTTTCGCGAGAATTCAAACAGGTAATTGTAGTTTTCTCCCGATCTGGGTTGTCATTTTTGAGGTCGAGTTTTTTCTCGATCAGACATTTCCTTTTTTAGAGTCAAATACCCCTAATGCGTTTTTTACTTCAGTTATCTTTTAATTGAGCTTTTACTGAAACGCGATCGTTATTTAATTCGAAGCACTTTTAACAGTGGAGATATTTTGTCGGGAAATTAGGAAAGAGAGCAAATCAGCGAGATAAGACCACCTTTATCACAGTTGTTACACTGTTATCATGTCATTTAGGATGTAAGACTCTTAACCAGTTTTCCGGGTTGCTTTGAGTTTTTGGGATCTCATTCTTTGTTGTAATAGAGTAACTAATGAACTATGTAGTTAAAACCGAAGAGTTGGTGGGAGAATTTGAACCCTTTCCTTACAGCAATTTCTAACTCAGTTGAAATTGGAGAATAATTTAATGGAATATCAGGAAAGATATTCAGTTTTCGATTCTCAGCAGAATAAAATTCTTATAATTGTTTGTCCTCCAAATTTAACCGCTTTGGGAATTTCTGCAAGGGGTTTATGCGAAACGAAATATAGTCCCCAACGTCATATCGGTCACTACTGATATCATTGCTGAATGCAACTACGAAAACTGCTTCTGTGGGGCCATGTTATCCATTCAATTCTTCGACCTAGAATCTTTGAAGTAGGTGTAACCTTTAGCTACGTACTTTAATGGATGATTCACTTCATACATAACCGGTGTCACGTCCCTTAAAATGGTTAAAATTAATCGTGAGAAAACGGTTCTTGATACTAACATCTTTAGAAACAGTTGAGTTTCATTCAGCTATCAATTTTGAAAACTATTAATCTAGAAAAGAGCATTTTTTATATTTCCTAGACAAAAAGAGCAGTGAAAGTGTTGTGTGCTGCTGCAAGAGAGCACTGCAATAGAGAGTACAGCGTCAACGAAAAACGCCGTTAGCGGAATGACTGAATATGGGAGCATCCTGACAGCAGAAGATAAATCAAGAAGACAATGATAAACACTTTAAGAATATATACTCTTAAATTGTAAAAATAGCATGTATTCCTTAGAGATGTAGGTTAAAATACATTTAATGCGTTGGTTTAAAATCTATGCATTGTAAAACTTGAAACTAATTAAAGGAATTGAAAAGAAAAATCTTTCTTGTTTATGTACATGGTGGCATCAAACACTCAGCCTATTGAATCTTTTACTTAATATGGGTTATTTGTGTCTTTACTGTTATATATCATCGTCATTATAGCACCTGAGCAAGGAGTTTTACCTATCGTTTAGGTTAACGGCGCAGGATTTGAATTACTGCTGGGTCGCTTTCTAGGTTTCAACTCACTATTGATTTTCTTCTCGCTTCAAACTGAAAACATGGCAGATTAGACGACAAAAAAGAGATATTTTTGAAATGTGCAGGTCAGGTTACCTTATTCTGGATGATAGGTATACCGCACATTTCAAGTAGAGAAGATCGTTTACTAAACTTTATTTCCGCACACACTCTTACGAATGCAATAAACGAATTAAGCTCACTGCCTGTTTAGAAAATAAACGTTGAGCCTTTAATTCAGACTAAAAGTTTTAATCCAGAGAAGATCACTTTTAATACGTCAGATAATATTCACTGGCCCATGTATATTCAACTTAACAGATGGCTTAAAAAAAGCGTTAAAGTACTATTTACTTTGTTCCTTAGGTAGCTTGGGGCCAAAGAGCAGTTTGAATGTTTGAATATACAAGTAGTACCCTTTTGTAATTTTTCTCAAGTTTCCTATGAAACTAGGTTACCATTTTATAAGTAACATTTCACTTGCCAATTTAGTTTCATGATAAACAGGCCAAAGTAGCCCCAAATGATCGGGAAGAGGGAGGGGGGAGGGCGGAAGTTCATAATTAACGATTAATATCGACCAATTTTATCACCGAGGTGTGAGAAAAGACAAGCACCGCTAATGAGCAGTACACTATTGAGTCTGCGTATGTTGCTTGCGCTTATGCTTGCGTCCTAGCGAGAACCAGGCTTAAATCTTGGGATTGACAAAAAAGCAAGAAAAAATGTTAATAGCGACAACTCTGCTGATCAGATCATGATACGATAGTTTTAAGACTATTGATAAATTAGATCGATGATATAAAAAATGGGTTGGTTGATTGAAGATGGGGTATCTAAGAGTGTGAAAGTGAGTGATTTCAACTTACATATCAACTGAATTTAGAAACAGAGTCCTTTGGCGTAAATTCCGCACTGTCTGTTTTAGGGTCAACAGTATTTCATGATATATCGGTTAAAAAAAGGATTAAAGTTTATATGCTTAAAAAGGAACGGGATGATAGCAAGTAATTATTTAGATTCAAAAATGGATTAATATGGCTTTAACTTTTCCCAGGTCTTTGGAGTTATTCCGGATAAAAACGGTGGTTCAAAACAAAGTAACTTTTACTGAAAAGATAATGACGATACAATCCAAGAAAAAGCACGCTTGCAGGCTAATTTCTGTGGTAATTATAACAAATAAATTAAATTCATCTTATAACACGAATAAATAGGGGGGAAAAGAAAGAAAGAAGAAAGAAAGGAAGGAAAGAAAGAAGGAAAGAAAGAAGGAAAGAAAGAAGGAAACTAGAAAGAAGAAAGTAAACGACGGCTATAAATGTAAACAAGTTTTCACGAACGTATAGTACTTCAACCATGCTGTGATAACTGAGGAATTAAAAGGCAGAATTAAAACTTTCATTAAGTACTTCAAAAGCAAAACAAACAGAACGTAACTAGGAGGGAAATCTTCAGTTGTGCTTTTAGAAGCCACGAACACGTATAATCAGCTACTTCTCCCACAAGTAAATTGTTTCTTATGAACTGAAATTGCTTTAAAACCCAAAAAGCGACAGAGGTGGGATTTCAGTGGTTTTTTTTTCCTTCTCGGCTTGGCTTTAATTTTTTAACTTTTTAATCTAGCACTACAATAATGGCTTAAATATATTTATATAAACCAGGTTATCACAATTGATTGTGTTTTATTTCCGATAAACAATGAATAGACTCAATTTGACAGATGACTTTCAGCGGATGCTGTGTTTATTTTATCAGCATTTAAAGTGGTTTAGGCGTGTCATTTAGACACTTTTTGAGAGCAAGTTAAGGTATAAATACAAATCTTAAGTACAAAGTTAGTCAGTCTGATCCGTAGAATACAAAGACAACACGCAGTTTCGATAAAAGGCGAAAAGAGGTTACATTTTATCATCATGAAAAGAAACTGTTTGGTCATCTGTACTTTACTATTCCTTGCGTTATTTTGTACAATTCAACCATCTAATGCTTGGAGTAGTGGTGGAGGAAACTTCGGAAAACGTGAAATATTGAAGGTATGTTTGTGTGTGTGTGTTTTTAAAAGAAGCTCTTCTTAAGGTGGCTCGCAGTATAGTTTTTTTACCCCGGGGTTGGTCGAGATTTCATAATGAAAACATACCTCGATCACATTGAAACTTCACAAGGTCTGCTAAATAGGATCGAAGTTTTGCCACTGGTTTCCTAGCAACGGGAGTTACCATAGCAACGCCAGACTATTGGCTCTTCTTTTTACTATTCAGTTTTTCTCGAAACCCAGTCAGACATTCTATAGCGAAACTTTCAAGTTTTTATTCAAGTAATACTAAATGTAGATAAAGTTAGGAAAAAATCTATACGGTTTTCGAGAAAATCGAGAATCAAAGTTATACGACGAGATTTTGACTATATTCGGAATCGCCTATAATATTTCCAAAAGAAATGACCGATTTCTTTCTTTTGCAATGTCTTTCATGCTTATAGACTACACAAAGTACATTCATCGCTTTAAAAAGAACTCTTTCTAGTCAAAGATATAAGTTAATTACTGCGCATTTGAAAACATATGAACCCTTTCTTGTCAAAGAGATAAATTATTAGGCGCATTTGAAAACATTTGTTGAATTTGCGCGGTCTCAATAATATTATTATTATTATCATTATTAATTACTAAAGACTTTGACAGTTTTGGCCTTCTTCTCTCGCAACAGCATGGTTAAATCTTTCTGGGATTTATGAGAAATAAAAATGATGAATGCCCTTTGTATAGTATTTGTAAGCATGAAAGACAGTGAAAAAGAAAGAAATTGGTTATTTCTTTTGAAAATATTGTAAGCGATTCCGGAAATTATCAAAATTTAGTCATATAAAATTGATGCTTGATTTTCTTGAAAACCCTCTTATAGATTTTATCCAAACTTTGTCTACATTTAGTATAACGTAAGTAATAGAAAAGTTGAAAGTTTCATCGTAGAGTGTCTGACTAGATTTGGAGAAAAACGGCATAGTAAAAACCAAAGGGCATTAGTCTGAAGTTGCTATGGTAACCCCGTTGCTCAGGAAACCAGTGGCAAATAAAATGTCGATCCTATTTAGCAAACGTAGTGAAGTTTCAATGTGATCGAAATCTCGATTTCAAACGATCAACCCCAGAACGAAAAAAAAAACCAAAAAACTGTGAGCCAAAAGTTAAAAGTTACGGCAACTTTTTTGTAGCTCCTTCATGCAGTCACAAGACTAGTATACCAACGATCCCCACTTTATTCAAATTTTCATAAAAGCGCTGTTCTAAGGGTATTCTCAGTGACGCTGTAACCGATTGGGATCGAACTATTATCACTTCTCTCTGTTTTTAAAAATTTAGATATCTACTTTTCGTTCCTATTGCTTCTGTATAATCTTCTTATTTTCCATCACTCCTTTTGTTCAATTTTTGCCAATTTCTCAATTCACTCATTTTATCTACTTGTTCAAAATTCATTCTCATTTACTTCTCATATAGTTCCGCTATTTCTCTCTCTCTCTCTCTCTCTCTCTTTTTTTTTTTTTTTGGTTATCTAGTTTGCTCTTTGTTGTTTTCTCATGTACTTCTCTTTTCGGTTGCTCTTTCTTTCCCCCTTCGTAAAAAATCCTGGCTAAGCCCCTGTAACAACGACAGTAATCAATACGTAATCAGTATACAGCATGGCCACGCATATTGTATATTGCTTATGATACGTCTAGGTTAGCTAGATCGAATTGGACTAAAATTTTGAAAATACATGTGAATTTGGCTGAGAAAATCAGCTTTAAAGTACTGACGATACTGTATGAAAAATACAAACTCCTCCACGCTTATGATTTTCTATTGTTTTTGCCTCATTAATTATTCATGATATCATAATCATAACATATAATCAATATCATCAACAACTGAACAATAACAACAACAACAACAAAGCAACAGCAACCAGTAACAGTGGTTCATAAATTTGGAACTTATTTCAGTTGAACTATGTAGAATCTTTGCAGCCTTGAAAGCTCCCTCGCTTTAAGGATCTAGATGTTCCGCACATGAAAAAAGTTCGATTCCTATGTGCGTAAAATGGACGTGCATAAACAGCAGTTATTCCGCACCTACTTGAGCGTTGTAATACATATGCAACGCAAACTGCTGTATGTTTATTTTCCAAGATCGTTTTCATAAGATGAACGCCTTATCAGTTGGTATAAGAATAGACAAACAGTAATAACAGTTATTGCAAGAAAATAAGTGAATAATTTTTAAGTGAGTTCTATTGGATAAAAAGATATCATTTACATTTGACTCCCATTTCAGGCAGCTAGAACAGCTGAAAACTTGTGTGCTGCTGTAAGAGAACATTGCAAGCGAGAACAAGACAGTGGATCAGCAAGACAGCCAATATCACAAAACTAAGGCCCGTTTACTCCCCTAAAACCACATGATAGAGACGGATATTGCTAGTAATGAACACTGATTATACTGCTAATAACTTTGTGTTACATGGCAAGCCTTAAGCCATCAATGTTTAAGTTACCACTAACACTAATACCGAGAACATGACTATTTAACAATTAAAAGGTTGTTCATAAGTCTGTTTTACTTTTTTATTATATTTAATAAGTTGTTTACATATTATTTATAACTTCTTATATATTTTTAATATATTCATATATCTTTAAAACAAAAGTTAAACGCTAAAATATTATTATCGTCATAAATCTTATGGATTTTAAGAATATTTTAGCGTCCTCCATGGTTCTATTGACATCGTCGCTCTGTTCCGGCGCTCATATTAGACCAGATATAAATACCACAGTCTTCCTGATTGAAGCATTCTAATGGCGCAATAAACGGAACGAATGAAATAAATAATGGATAATTGGTCAACTGATTACAGAGGACTGGAATGGCAGCGACGCCAAAACAGTAAACTCTCAAATTCGTATTTTCATAATTTGTTTCAAGGCATCAATAATTAACATTAAACCTTTCCCCCCCCTGGATTGGACTATTGAATAGGATTGAGATGAAAATGGGATATAAAACATGAACAGAGAACAAAAACATTTTGAAATTATGATAAACAAATTTACTGAAAATCAGGATGGTTCACAATTTAATTGAAATAGCAACGTTTACCAGCTGTCGATCGAAAATGAGCCAATAGAAAAATAACCCGACGAGGACATTTGAATTCAATTTAATTTTAGTACGAAAATTTGTACAAAAAATGATAGTCATATCAAAATTCATAATCTAAGGATTTTTTGTCTAAATTTTTGAAGCGCTGAATTAGTAAGGGTAAGATTAGCGATATCTAAAACGAAGACTGAAATAAAAACTGGGAAACGAGCTGGTGAATGCGGTTAGTCATGGCAGTCAGGAGGTCTTTGAAGAAATGAACAGCGACTGTTGATGGTCAAGTAGAAGTATCAGACATAATGCAAACGAAATATTGCCTCTCTGTCTACTATTGAATCGAGTTTCTGAGCCCACAAGCGTGCGCGCGCATAATTTCCACCGAATTACCATGGTAACCTTCGG
>WUAP02159675.1:0-10004 GCA_015163945.2 Stichodactyla helianthus | reverse complement strand
GAAAGCTCGAAACGTCAGTAAAGTTAAGTATAATTCTCTTTTTTCACGGTGTTACAGATTTCCTTTTATTGGTTTTTCTATTTAAGACTGTTTATCTTAATTGGATTATAAATACGTTTATCTTTTCACAATAAAAAATGAATTCTATTTCATATAATTTATTTCCTAACGTCTCTTACAGCGATATGCCCTCTATATCGTCTGATAACTTGTCCAGTGCTGACATCCCACAGTACTACAGTCCTATCAGCACTACAGCTGGCCAGCCTACCACTATCCCCGGACGCAGTTACATCCAGCACCTCGTAGCCATGCCCACCATACGACTTGAGGAATTTCCCGCCTTCCCGATGTGGATTCCAGAGCTTGACAAGCTTATCGCTACCACAGGTCATACAGTAGTTGCCATCAGCGTTGAATCTCACAGAACGAACTGGTCCTTGATGGCCAACTAATAACGCTATCTCTTTGCAAGGTAGGTCTTTATCCATATTACCTTCGACTATACCATCTACATGTTATTATTAATGAATACTGAGCGTCTGGGATGTGACTTTTGCCGATTCATGAAGAAAATTCACTCTCTTCGTCCGCCATCTTTGATTTTTGATTTATGTTAAGATACCGCTGACCAGAAAATATATTTAACGCAACACAGGAAACCCAAATTCTGATCCCAAGCAAAAAAAAAATGATATAAATGCGTTTTAATTATATTTCGTTTATTTTTCAAGTATTATATTACTATTGCATCATAAATACAACGCGAAAAAAATATATTTTGCTAATGAATATAATCATATATTGAGCAAGTGTATCTTCTGCTTCTTTCTTGAGCTATTTTTTGACAAACAACGAACGGTTCATTGGACTTAACGAACTGGAACAATGGGCTTCTCTGGTTATACTTATAGCGAAAAATGTTTAAATTAAAGACTAATTAAAAATGAAAGCGATGCAGTTGAGTTAAACCATCACAAAGTTGGACATTATTTGAGTTTTCTTCACTGCCGGCCGACGCTAACGGACGCTAACATTTCCGTTTAAGAAATAGTGAACATGCAATAGAGCTGGACAAGTCAGTGATAGACGTTTATTCCAATCCGTCATACAGACTACAGTTTTTCCATCGCAAGTCTTTCTTTTTGGTTGACATCAAGTATGGTGTTCTATTGTTTCGTATGTGACATTCCATGTCCATGTCTCCACCAATTATTGAACAGTATTCTCCTACCGATGAAATCACATCTAATCTATCAACCTTTTTTAAAAAAACTACCTCCATATAAGATACTACGATTTTATTAGAGAAAAATTACGATTAACACAAGAAAAATGAATTAGATTTTTCATAAAAAGTTCTACAAGTAGGATAAATTTATATCAGGTTGGAATTTTTTGAGTTTCGCTTGGAATTTTCATCGACGAGTTTCACACTTTTTTCTGTCTGCTTTTATTCCTTGTTTTGTCTGTTTGTTTGGGTTTTCATCAAAGAAGGACAAAATCTCACAGCTGGAAGACTGGTAAACATGGAGCAGACATCTGTTCTCCTGTGTTTTGTAATATTCTTCGAAATAACGGCTCTTATCGCTGGTAAGTTGAACTTTATGACCCAATGATGTTAAATATTTGATTAGACACTCCAAGAATCAAAAGGTTAACTACGTCTTTCCAGTATATTACTGCTAATATTATTATTAGAGTTTAAAAACTCTAGCGTATGAACCAAGAGTCTCATTTTCAAAATATTTTAAATCGTTTGATACCAAAACAACAAACTCAAAATTTGTTACAAGCATCGAATTCAGTGCAAATTTCTGCTAAAGCTTAAGTATTTTTTTGGCATTATATATAATTTTTCATCAGCTGGAAAGAGAATTTGTTGAGTTTAACTCTGCTAAATATTGTGCGAAAATTTTGAATTGTGTTGTATGGAAATCATGGAAAAGATGGCATATCTTCCGCCATCTTGGGTAGTAAATATATGGCGGAAATGTTCAAAAGACTGAAACCAATAAAATGACTAGATTTCCATACTTTTTAATATATTTAATTGTTATCTTTTACACAAGATGTTTTGGTATCTTATACTTTAGTAACTGCGTTTATCACTCAACAGGGCGGGAGGATCACGTGACTAGTCAATGTAGAAAGCCTGTAAATTAAGATTTACTTTTAGAGGGAAGTTTCACTGACTTAAAGCTTACTTTTGATTAATTTAACAGATGCTCATCCAGGCAGACGAGGTACGTAGGTCCAGTATGCGGAGCAACGCGGCCGCCATCTTGGATGAATGTGTCTGTCTTTGTCATCCAACATGGCCGCTTTGTTCTTGTGAAAACGCCTAAGAACCGAGTGCTTTGATTGTATGACAGATTGGCGTTACACATTCCCCAGAAAAACTGTCACGTCGTTACCTAGCTCCTTCCCCAAGAACAACGTGACTTTCTTTGTATTCCTTGCTATCCTTGTGAAATTGATACGACAAAATCACTACTTTTTCGTTTGATTGCGTGACAGATTGTCGTGACACATTCCACAGTTGTGCCAGTTGGTCTAAAGCAGGAATGTGCGAAAATATTAAATTTGGGTTCGTAATGAAAGGAGGATGTGCCAAGACCTGTGGTTTCTGTAAAAAAGGTAGTTCTCACTATTATTCTTTCATGCAGAAAGACTTATGATATGTTGAATGAAAAATTGAAACGAAAATAATAATGCCATCATGATAAAATACTCAATTGTATTTAATCTTGCACGAAGTACAGCCCTTTTGTTCTTTGATGCCTCTGTCTTTTCGTTCTATTTTTCCATCTTTCCCTTTTTTTTCTTTCTTTTATTTGCTTGTGTATTTTATTTTACTTTGTTGTTTAGGCTCTGCGCACTCTATTACAAAGACATATCCAGACGGAAATTCAGGACAAGCATCTGAAGGAAACGAAAAACGGAAGAGCGATTCAGAAAGTTCTGCAGTCCCTTCAAAAAGAAAAAAGTGTGTCAAAAAAGTTAAGGGTAAAGATTTCGAAACACTCGATCCCTGTACTGGACCTACTGAAGCCGCTACTCGTACTACTCCTACGACTGCCACTAACCCTACTACCCATACAACACCTACCACACCCACCACTGTCACTACCCCTACAACACCTACCACACCAACCACTGCTACTACTTCTACTACCCCCACTACTCTTACTACTAACAGTACCCCTACTACCCGGCGTAAGAAATCTACAAAACATACTACTAAAACAAAAGACACCACATTCACTACTCCCACCACTGTAACTACCCCCACTACTGTCACTACTCCTACTACTGTCACTACCCCTACTACCCCGACAACATTTACTACCCCTACTACAGAACCCACGTTATCTACCCCAACAACTTCAACCACTTCACCACCTCCTTATTTGGACAAGAAGAAATCCTCGAAGACGAAAAAAGATGATGAGGATGACACTAAACGGACGATCAAAGGTGAGTTTCAAAATTTATAAATATTTTCAGTTTGGGCGAAATGTTTTCCCATTCAAACCCTTTTGGAAATAAGATTCTTTGTTTAATTTAAGTTGCATTAATGCTGATAGGTAAGGGATTATTGATTGTAATTTTTTCCCCAGAATGTCAAGACCTTTTTACCAAGTGCCAAGAATGGAAAGAGGAAAAGGGCATCTGTACGAGTCCTAAGTTTAAACCGTACATGGAATTTGGATGTGCAAGAAGCTGCAGGTTGTGTAGTAAGTTTTCTCACTAAAGTATGTTCACTACAGGTGGTTTGTGATCATGAGAGAATAAAAGTGCAGCCATGTTCGACGATGTTCACTATAGGTGGTTTGTAATCATCATAAAGGAATAAAAGTGGTCGACATCTTTTGTCTTTTATTCCAATAAGACCGACACCACCTTTTAAAGTTTAGAATAATAGTAATTTGACTCAAAATTTTTGTATTTATAGCCATGCAAAATGAAGCTGAAAGAGAATCCTTTCTAGACGATGACACCGTGAACGTCGAAGTCGGACGAAAGAAGTCATTACTGGCAGTTTTGCCTGGAACGAAAAGAAAAGACGTTGACTCACAGTTGGATGATGTTGTCGAGATAGGAATAGCGAGAGAAATGATTGAAGAGAACGAAAAACCTGGCCCCAAAAAGCGTCCATTAAGGAAGATTTCACGAAAAGATGATGTCAGGAGTGGAAAACGATCTATGACGCCGAGAAACAAAATCCTTCACAAAAATAACCATACAGACAAAGAGAAATCATCCTTGAAAGAGAAGACCAGAAGAGTGGAAATCGAGGATGGATTCAAGAATTCAAACCCGTTTTCTTCCTTCAACGAAGTGGCAAGCAACTTTGACAAAATGGATTTACAAAACGCAGTACTTGGATCAGAAACTAGTGACCTATCTGCTGAAGATTCTGATATCAAGGCGAATGCACTCGATGCTCTGGGTAAAGGTTTGCCAGACTTTAATGGGCTGGATAACGTAGATGACGTACAGAAGATTCTAGAGACTCCTAAACCAAAGAAAAAGCTTGATTATTACGTGGAGCACTTTTCAAATGATCCGTACGTAGCGGAGAGCGAGAAAGAGCAATGGCTGAAGGATAATAGTGTGCGCCCTAAAGAATACCGAAGAGGATTAGAGGAAGTAAATAGTCAAGGTAAAGAAACCATATAACTTGATATCAAACATATCCAGTATTTAGAATTTACTTGAAAATAGTTTGGAAGTCTTCGTATTGAACATTCTTTGTTTGGATGTGACGTTATAGCCGCGATTTTGGATGGCCTGCTTGCTTGCCTTCTTGCTTGCCTGCTTGCTTGCCTGCTTGCTTGCCTGCTTGCTTGCCTGCTTGCTTGCCTGCTTGCTTGCTTGCCTGTTTGCCTGCTTGCTTGCTTGCCTGCTTGCTTGCTTGCCTGCCTGCCTGCCTGCCTGCCTGCCTCCTTGCTTCCTTGTTCGCTCGCTACTTCTATTACTTTTTTATTCATAGCTTACTATGGTTTGTTTTTTTTGTTTTTCATGGTTGATATATGCTTCCTCGATCAGTGTTCATGTGCTGGAACGCCTGCTTGCTTGCTTGATAAAGTAGTCATATGTTTACCCTTTAAATATTGTTACGTCAATCATACCTTTTCATTCTATCCAAAGGTAAAGTATCATCAACCTCGCCAAACTTTTCGCCGTCTTCAGATCCTAAACACTCAATGAAGAAAGAACTTACCGAGTCAGACGAAGCTCAAAACCCAAGCGAAAAGATAGAGAGAAAACATAATGAAAAAGTTATACGAAAATCAAGTACAAAAAGGGTTGAAATCGAGAATGGCTTCAATGAACCGAGCCCTTTTGCAAACTTTGATGGTGTCGCACACGGTGACAATCAAGTTGACTTACACAGCCCAGAACTAAGTTCAGAGGCTGGTAAAACTTCATCAGATGATAGCCTGAGTGAAAAGACAGATGAAGTCGACAGCTTGACAAAGTTACCAGACTTTGACGGGCTAAACAACAGGAAAGATGTCCAAGAACTCTTTGAAACACCAATGAACAAAAACTTTGATTACTATGTTGAGCACTTCTCAAGTGATCCGTACTTGGCTGAGAGTGAGAAGGAGCAGTGGTTGAAAGATAACGAAATAAGAAGGAAACAATACAGAAGAAGACTGAAAAACACGAAAACACCAAGAAGAAAACCGTGAAAATGTGAATTTAAACTGATTTAGGAAACAGTCCTCATTCATCATTCATCATTCATTCATTCATTCATTCATTCATTCATTCATTCATTCAAAAAATTGATTGAATAATAATTGTGATCTTTATTTCACATTGGATCGTCAATCGCAAAAGAAATTTTAGCTCCCGATTAGCGACGGGCTGATTGTCTTTCTGTTCTCCAAATGTAATCGGGCACCAGATACCTACAGATATTTATACAACGTGTTAGTAGTAAAAAATGAATTATTATATATGTTTTTGAGATGTATGAAAAATATTACGATTAACAAAAATTAAAACTTGTCCAAACTGCAAAATGCGATATGTTTTATTATCACTGTTGTTGTTGTTGTTGCTATTGCTGTTGTTCTTGTTCTTGTTGTTGCTGTTGTCGTTGGGTTTTTTTTGCTGCTGTTGTTGTTCTTGTTGTTTTTACTGTTGGTGTTGTTGTTGTTGCTGTTGTTGTTGTTGCTGTTGTTGTTGTTGCTGTTGTTGTTGTTGTTGCTGTTGTTTCAGGAGCGGCGGAGCAATTCTAAAAGTGGGGGGCTAGCTTAGTAAATCCATACCACTTGATAGTAGAGCATGTATGTCATTCTCGTAAAAAGTGGGGGGGGGGGGCTAAAGCCCCCCCTAGTCCCCTTGTCTGCGCCGCCCCTGTGTTTTTGATACTCTTGTGGGTTGTTGCTGCTGCTGGTACTGTTTTTGATGCAATTGCTGTTATCGGTGCCTCATCGGTTCATAGATTGCTACACGCTCCTAGGTAACTTGGCCGAGTCATTAACGCCAATGAGACACCTACATATCATGTTTGTCATATCGGCTCGGTTCAATGAACACGTCAAACACCTGTTGCCCAACCTCAGAATATGACAAACCCAGACCAGACTTGATTTCTGACAAAGATCTCTTCTTTTCACCCACATCGCCATGGATTAAGTTGATGAATTAACCAGAGTTTTCCTTAAGTATTATTAAGATATTAACTGGAAGCGTTTGTTCATTTTACGTTGCACAAGAAAAAGTCCCCATTAATCAGAACCGAGTTATGGGATTATGGGGCAGAGTTGTTCTGGTGTTGGCTGTGTTAAGTCATCGTAAGGTCACTGGGTCACCGATAACCAAGACTAAACAAGGTGAGATTGCATCATGATGTTTACTGATTGAATTCACGTTTGAATTTGTCTGGTTCTTGTTGTTCAAGTTGGGCAGAAGGAGTTGTAAATACTAGGAAAAATTTACCAGAAAAATAGTTGGCAGGCGAATTGGCGAATTCACGCCCCAGTACTAGTACTGTTGTTCTTTCTCAATCTGCAATCTCTCTTGAAATAGACGAATGTCGATAAAAGGAAATTCAAGATTTTTTCTCTTAGATAAGCTTTTTTTATAAATTCCACAAGTGCTATATGCTTTCTTATTGGTAGTTTGTTCTTCAAGAGAAAGGCACAATACCCGAATCTTCCCATGAGTTCTTGCTTTCTAGATAAAGGTACCTTGCATTCAGAGGCTTATACATACCTTTCCATGATGCCTTGCTGTAGACTTAAGTGTCACCCGTCTCTTCCCATGATGCTGTGCCTGCCATCTACACAGCAGCGGGTTATTCATACCTACCCATGACATCTTGCCCTATACTAAAGAGTCATTCGTCTCTTCCACTAAATACTTCCTTACTACAGAGGGTCCTCCATATCTTCCCATCATGCCTTGTTTCAACAGGGTGCGAAGATAAATGTCAGAAGGAATGCCTATCAGTACATAACGCCTACCGAGCAAACTACGGTGCGCAACCACTAGAACTCGACGACCGATTGGCTGCGCAGGCCCAGGCGCAGATTAGTAAGGGCGTCCTTGCACATTCAGACTGGAACAAAGCCAACGGAGGTGAGTCAATAGCCTGGGGATCAGTGTTCCCGACGTTCACTTCGGCCATCAAAGGCTGGCACGACGAGAGAGTCAGTTTTGATTTCGAGAACGATGAACGTTTGAATGATGCCAAAGTGGTTAGGAACTTTCTTCAGATCGTTTGGAAAGGAACTCGGAAGATAGGATGCGCACGAGGGTCACTGTATGGCAAGCCATGGTACGTGGTCCACTATGATAAAGCACCGGTAACTGACGATGCAGAGGCTGTCAGAGAAAACATCGGGAAACCAAAACAGGTAATAGAATAGATAGTATAAATGTATATCTTAAATGAATGTTGAACACCGTGTAGAAAAATGTACGTAACTTTACTGAAGTTTCGGACGTTAGCCCTTTGTCGGAGTAAGAAGTTGTGAGAAAGGGGAGTGTTTAGTTAATTCAATATTTCGTAGCCTTTTTCTGGACCTTCTATGCAACTTTATTATAACGTATCATTATCCATTCTAAAAGATTGAAAAACTTGCTTGCTTTTGATCATTGCAAAAGCTTGGATCGATCGAGATTAGATTTTTTATTTTGCTCAAAATTGCTTAGGATGCGGCCCCGTATCTTTTAAAAAATTTTTTTTCGATGAAAAAAAAGGAAAGAAAAGAAAAAGAAAAAGCGAAAGTAAGAAAGAAAGAAAAAGGAAAAAAATCCTATCACTACATAGCAGGGCTCGAACTCCGTCCCCCGTAAACCAAAAATCCTAGTTAATTCCAAAATAACGCGCGCCGCCATACCCCCGAGACATCCGTAGAGCTGAGGCATAGTATGGACTTTTCAGACTTGACAGGCGATTAAGTGCCCATCGGTCCTTCTGGCACACGGTGGAGTAGGCAGCATCCACGTGTGTTCTAGCCCGAAGGCATCAGGGGAGAGTATAGCCGGCCCCCAGACCATTTCACGGCTAAACCCTTGCACCACTGCTACTCCACAATGACGTTGAAGGGAAAATAATCTAGTCTATCTAGATACATTGTTCTCAAGCGTATTATTATGCAAATTCCCGAAATCCGTGGTCCAGTGGAAAAAACGGCCCCATACGTTGTTACGTGTTCTTTTTCTGTTTGTTTGTTCGTTTTATTTATTTTTTCTTTCTTTCTTTACTTTTTTTAATTTAAATTTAGATTCTAATTTACCAAAAGGACGCAATAATAGCAAATGAGTAATAAACTTTATAAAAACGACAACACTTTTGAGTTTGATAACTGACATGTTTCAGCAGTACAAATGAACTAATTCGCTTGCACAAGACAGAAAACAGTCTCCCGTTGAAAAAATATTGAGAAAATCATCTAAAAAAAATGTGCCAGCGATTCTCAAAAAATTTGAACACCACTAACAGATAACAGACTGTTTTTTTAAATAAGAAAATATCATATCGAAGTACTATTTTCTTTGTAATTACTTCATTTTGTTCAAATCTTGGACATCTGCTGAACGCTTAAAAGTTTCCTTGTCATCAATCATTTGTAATCCCTGAAATATGTGTTCCATTGATCTTTTAACATTCAAATTCGCGATGCTCTGAACAGGCGTGCCTGTACACGTGCCATGCCAAACTCATCTAATTGTAAAGGGATTCCAATATAAACTTCAATTTAACTTGATAGAGTTTAAAGCCTCTGTCAGTGTTTTTGACTTTCTTATATGATGATCTTTTCATAATGATAGTCAATAGTTCTTGGTAATACTTTGAGCTAGCCGAAAGCAGAGCTTTCAAAGTCCTACTCCTGTCTTATCGACAAAGCTTGCCTTGGGATCGCCGAAAATAAGTTAAGATGAAAGAACTAGAAAATACGGTAAGGAAGGCAATAATTATTAAACGAGTACCTGTATTTCTGAATTAAAAAAGCATTTCCAGACTAAAACTATAGTTGAACATTTTTGGATTCAGGCGCTAATACAGCAGGTGTTTAAGCTTCAGAAAAGTTTTTTTTTTTCTTCTTCCGCCGATTTCTAAAATTTATAATACACCTTACTGGGTTAGTTTTCGTTTATTTAAGACAGAGAGAGTTAAGACAATAAAAAAGGCACCAGCTAAACCAAATATTTTGTTTAAATAAACTTGAATCCACTGTAAAAATCCAATTGAAAACGTTTAGGGTTTGCTATTTACCTTAAACTTCCAACACCTACCGCAACAACAACAATTCTCAAGTCCATTTTTCAGAGATATATCTTTGGAATGAATCAGTTCAGTTAAATTCAGCCCATGTATACTTTTCACTGAACTGTGAGTCAATCGCAAAATAATTATTTAAAATCGTTCATAAGAATAAAGTTTGCAAGTAATAGATAAAGTATGAGCGGGAGACCTTTATGGGCATTTTATGCCCATAAAGGTCGATCGCGAATACTTTATATCACTTAGG
>WUAP02159674.1:0-25049 GCA_015163945.2 Stichodactyla helianthus | reverse complement strand
CAAGTTTACAGTCTCTACACACTTCGCATCCATCTTCATAAACCCAGTCAAATCTTTTAATGTTCCCAGACCTCCTATGTTATGTAGTCCTGGGGGGTATGTTTTTATTTGTAGCTTTGAAAAAGGGGGGGGTACGTTTTCTGTTAAATGATTTTAGAGGGGGTACAAATCTTATTTACCTTTTTGGGGAATGAAACCACCGCCCCCCCCCGCGACGTAATTAACGATCGGTCCCTTATATGAAATATTTTTAACTGAATTTTTAAATATTTTTTTAATAAAGTAAAGTTATTGAAAATCTTTTCTAATCTAAAAGCTTAAAAAATTTACAGTTACCTAGATCATAACTGGATATTTAAGATAATACGCAGTTTTAAGTTATCAATTATTTCATATTTTAGGTTACTTAAGTTATTAGGCATATTTAAGGTTATCGTTCGAATAATTCTGAACTAAGTTTAAATTAGTACTTTCAGTTTATGAAGCAGTAATAATATTAATTTGTCCTGCGAAATTTTAAGAAGGACATTCGCCTCTGAGCGAGAAAGATTTGACGAAACACCAACAAATGTCCTGGAACTTTAGCACTTTTTTGGAACTGAAAAATGTTTTACAAATAGTATAAAACCACTGAAGTATATCATCCTAAACGAAGGAAATTAGAAAACTTACCCGGAGTCTTACTGTCATTTCCGACAGATGTAGTTTTTACAAGACAAACCAAAAGCAAGAGAAAGAAAACTCGACAAAAATAAAACAGAAATTCAGACGCCATTTTTGGTGCTTTTCTCTTTTAGTTCCGTTCTGGAAAAATCACGTGACTAAATTCCCACAGGGAACCCATGCGATCACGAAACAATCCTGTGTAGCGGCTCTCCAGGGGTAGAGGGGTGGGGAGTTAGAGAGGAATGGAGAGCCTGCAGTGTCCTTTGCTGAGGGACCGGCCATTATTTACAGGGAGCGGGGGAGGCTGATGGAAATAGAGGGGGGAGCCCCACATACTTTTCGCTCAGCTGGATAGGCCTATTGCAACAAATTATCATGTGACTGTGAAAATTTCACTAGATTTCTAATGCCTTTAGTGGAATCTTTTAAAATACTGCCCTTCCCTTATAACTTGCTTTTGCTCTCAAGATGCTAAACATTTTAAAATTTGTTTTCCACTAGTGGAGCCTTCCCCAAAGGACCATGAGGTCAGTTTATTTGCTATTGAAGTGATATACATCATTATGTGGCTGTTTGCTGCAAAAAGTTCTATTTTCCATTATAATCTTAAGCAAAAAATGCTGCTTGGTTGAGCAGTGGTAGCTCCCCACCCCTGGAAAGCTGCTACACAGGTAGACATCACCTATTCAATATTTTTGAGTAAATTCACTCTATAGCCCTCAGAAAGCCCAGGCAAAGTAGTTGTACCTTATAAATTACAGGCCCAGTATGTAAGAATAACTAAAGTAATTTGTGTAGTTAACTTACCAATTTTTGCATGTGTTTTTGCTGTTTTTCTTTGTCTCTGTTGTCATTGGGAGCAAATCCAACAAGTTTTAGCCTTTTTACAGGTATTTGAATTGTTTTTTGAGTATATATTAGATTTAAAGTCCCATATCATGAGAACTAAAATAGAACATTCCCTATATTCCAACATTTATGGATTAATTCTATGTTTATTTCAATGTCATGCATTCTTTTTCACTACATTTTCACTTATTCAATAATAAGTAAAATAATACAACACATCACATGATCAGTTTACTGATGTACTGAACAGTAATATGATTGTTCTTTTGAATGCCTTAGCAAGAATGTATTTTATCATTTCCAAATGGGATCATCAAAAATGTCTAAGGTCGTACTAGAATTCCCATTATTATACAATGTACAACTAAAAAGGCAATGACTTAAATATATTGCACACAACATAGTCCATAATCTTGAAATATAAGCTTGTTCAATAATCTTAAACAAAATTAATGTCCTCATGACTGACTATTGTATTGATAACTTCTTTTTTAGTAAGATTCTATGACTGCATTAAAGAAATCTGTCAACATAAAAATGTCTTATTAAAAATCAAAGTCTCCTTATAATAATGTACTTCAATATCCTTATTTCACATCTGGGTGGCAGCTTCTTGTATGGGACGATCCAATTTTGCTTTGATTATCATATTTTGAAGTCTGTTCAAAGCCTTTTTCAATGAGTCCTGATGTCGTTTAACTTCTGACATTCCTTCATATAGATTTTTTTCAAACTCTGAGACCTGTTTGTTACTCTGTCGTACATCTTCGTCTTTTGTGTCTTGCACATAGCAGCTGTCAACTGGCCTCTGTTTGATATTCATGTGTTTTCCACGGATTTTTGTTAGCTCTAGATTTAGCTGGTTGAGATTGGCAGTTGAATCCTGAAGCTGAAAAACAAAATGATTGCCATTAATATGCTTAATTATGTTGCCGATATGGTCAAACCAACCCAGAGCCATAGGGAGGAAGATACAAGATCAACTGTAATTGCCCTATTTCATTATGACATCACATCAAAACTACCTATTGCTTAAATGCTAAGGATCATGGTTTTAGGAGAGGGACAAAACAGTGAAAACCCAAGGAAAATTGATATAAATCCTTTTGTCGACCACAGAAAAGTGATAACAGCTACCCAATACAGTAAATATTGTGTACTGAATATCAGTACCGGACATCTCATAGAGTATTTAGAAACCAAACATTTGAGTAAACTTTCCTTAGTACAGCAAATTGTTGTTGTTGTGGATGATTTTGTCTCCCTCATGTGTAAACAAGCCATGACATCATAATGAGAAAATAGAGAAAATAATGTTGAGACATTGTAATATAGTGAAAACAACTGGCGTGATGGGTGGCACTTTATGTTTTCCCTACAGTTCTCTTATGCTTAGTACAACTCCCATTCTCTTCACATAAGATCTAGAATATGTGCATACAAATAGATGAATATGCATGCAGTACTGTATCTTTTTTCTTAAAATACCTGCTCGGTCCATATGTAAGTTATGGAACCTCATTTTCTCAACTTCTTTATGGCCTGCATGGTACATGCTTGGGCCATAAGGCAGTGGAAAAAACTTGGTTCATATATGGTATGGTTAATGCTCAGGTAATAAGAGGTATTTATTGGTTTATTGTACATGTTTGGGATGAGTGAAGAAAACTCTCCTGGAGGATTAAAAGCTTTGCAATAATAGGAATGACAAAGCAAGCTAACATCTTTACTGTGCAGACACTCAAACTGTGAACACTTCACATTTTTTCAACATTACATAATGATTAACAGTAATTCAAAGTTTTATATCTGAATTTAATGCTTCGTAAGGTAGAGAGCAATAAAGAAACTAAAAATAACGATTGAACATTTTCTTGCATGAAGAATGCATTTTAAGAAATAAAGAAAAAAATCTGAAGCGTTCACAGTTTGAGTGTCCACACAGTAATTGAAATCTTGAATCTGGCACATAGTGTGTCCTGCTTTCTTATTGGTTGAAAAATCAAATGTGCAGGCAAGTACAGCTGTGATCTGTCACCCAGCAGACATAAAAACAAAAAAATATAGACATGCAAATTAATGCTCAATTAAATTAGCGTAGCATTATGCAAATTAATGTTAAATCAAATTAGTGGGGTTTTTTTTGAGCCATGCAAGTGAGGTCACATCAGAACCAATGTAATATGGCATTATTAATTTTTTAAAAAATCACATGCACACACACACTAGACTAACAATCAATCAAAGACAGAATTATTATTTTAAAAATGTCAATTCAGCCTTCATAAAGTAAGGCTTGCTAACTATGTGAAACACCCTTATACACCCCTAGTTACAGTTAAGTTGTACTTGCGCACATCCATCATCTGTGTGCACATAAAAATATATTCTCCAAGCCTGATACCAATGGTCAAAAGATTGAATTATTTGGCCTCAAGGTATTAGATTTATACAAAATTCGTTTCCAATAATATTTTAATCGAGCCAGCGAAAACTAAGGTCTTTTCGACTGTCTAATTAGACGGCGTTTCTAAAGACAACATGCCACAAATATATGGACATCTTCAAAAGAGGGGAAGGGTTCCTCCCGTCGTTCTGAAAGACGGAAATAATTCTCGCGATTGGAGATCGAAAGAACACCACAAAGAAAATCCTTCTCCTTACCTTGGAAAGCGAGGTAGTGACTGTTTGATCCTGGTTCTTGATTTTCTGTGGTAGTTCACTGTAGCCATGCTTATCCATGAGTTCCTTCAAGCTCTCCGCGAGCTGTCGTTCGGTCACCTCTTGGAGGTACGTCTTGTGGATGATCCAAGCTGCATCGATATACAGTTTTAAATCCCTCTTTCCCCAGTCATTATAGGCACGATCGCTGCACAACTCTTCGGCTGTCTGATTCCAGAATCTCCAATATTCCCTGGTCATCTCTGCGTCTTGTACTTCTATTTCACGGTCAGAGAAAATCCGAATTCCCCTGCGTCTTGCGTACGGATATTTGTCGCCAGGAACGACTTCTGGGACCTTTTCTCCTGCCTTGAGGGATTGTTTAGACTTCTTGGATTTCTTCTTCGGTGGTTCAGCGACCTCTTTTTCGCCATTTTCGTTCACGTTATTTGCTGGAACACCAGCTTCAAGGCCACCATCAGGAACCTCGCTTGCAGATGCTGCTTCGTCTTTCGCTCTCGATTCTACCCCCTCCACTGCTTGATTCCCTGTGTTTTGGACTACTGTCTCTTCAGTACTCATGGCTAACCCTATTTACACTTTGAAAGTTAAGGGATCCGAGGATTAGGAGGTGAAAAATGAGAGAATTGAGAGAGAGTAAAGAGGCTGGTTGTCTTCTTTGAACTACAACGCGAGTCGGCGTCGTTCTCGAACTACCACCCCTCCCTATTAGTCACCAGGCCGCTCTCGATATTTAATGGTACCCGTACATTCCCGCAAGCACACGCGGGTTATTCCCGCGAGGATTTTTCGCTCATTTCATGGCTCTTCGGGCTGCCAAGGTCTGTGAGGAGAGGGTGCTGGATTGGTCAACTGAAAATTGACCACTAAAGGATAGTTAGGACACATTTTTGAGACTTTTGTTTGATAGCATTACAGGGACCATTGTGGTCAGGACTGTGTGCCATGTGAGGTGGGGCAGATGACTGGGATGGGGCAGAGTTGAGGTGGCAGGGGCCGATACAGGGGGTGGATTGGGTGGATTTCCACCCCCCCTCTTTAGAGGTGTTAACAGTCAAAAGTATGAAGTTTTAAATGAAATGAAACAACAGATCTGATTGCATCTCGTAACTAATTTTAAAATTAACTATATACATTAGTGTTAAGAGTCAACTCAGTTTTGCACATTTTAGACATCTTGAAAGCCTAATCTAAACTCTGAGTGGAGAATAGATACCTTGAAGGAGCTTTGAATAAGACTATCCACCCCCCTTTGGAAAATCCTGGATCTGCCCCTGGGTGGGGTCTTTAGGGTGGAGTAGTCACTTTGAGACATTTCTTTCTTTTGATCTTCCTTTTGTATTCTCATGTCTCACTGAAAATCATAAGAAATAAGAAATAAAATGAGAATAATTTTCAATTTGTTTGAACCATACTAGTAAATTTATTGGATCTTGTTACTGATTTTTGTGAAAAGTGCAATTTATGGTTTGATTTAGGAGGTGGAACCCCAACCATCCTCCAACTCCAAGGACAGGAAAGTGCCCTTCCAGACTCCTATTATGTGCCAGTTTTCACTTGCAAATACTACAAGTACATCCTCCCCTAGAAAAAACTTCTGTATCTGCCCTTGACAATCTAGACATCGTGATATAGGGCCATGATGCCTAGTAGGCAGGACAGCTTCAAGGTCAAACTAAATATATGACAAAGGCATCTTCTTCTCCTTGGTTTATGGTTACACTGTAGCTTCAAGTTTTTTCACTTCTTAGATGGAACTATCATGGCCAGACAACCTCCCTCATTTGTGAGGTTGGAGGGTTGGTTACAGTAGCAGCAATATGATTACAGATTCTTGCATTAATGTGAGTTCTTAAAAATGGATCTGATGTTGGAATTAAAAAGGGAATCAAGAGTGGCTAGCACATATGCCTCTCATCTCTGACGTCTTGGGTTCAATTCCTGGACTCAACATTTCATGTGAGTAGTGAGTTTCTTGTTGGGTCTTCTCCCTTGATTCAAGGGCTTTCCCAGAGTTTTCCAATTCCCTCCATAAAACCCAACAAGCTAAATTCCAATTTGATCTGTCAGTTAGCCATACCCTGAATCAGATCAGCCTAGAGGTTGTTTAAGGGTTGGATAAAATTGAAAGAAGGCAGCACATCCAAGATTTAAGTGTCAGAAGTTTTAGTGAAACTTTCTTTATTTAAGCAACAATAAACAACTGGTATAGATTAGTTAGCTTTTCATATTTTTAAAAATGAGTTTAATCGAGAAAATTAATTTTTTTTCATTGCCTAATTCATCAATAGATTCCAAAAGTGCAAAAGTAAAGACTAGTTCTAACCCAATTATTCATTAAGGACTTTTATCACAGCTGTTGATAAAAGGCATTTGCTCTAAGGCAGCCTTGAAAAACGATACCTGAAAAACACATGTATAGAAACTAGTGACAGTAGTCACCTAACTGATCATGATGGAGCAATAAACAAAAAAGGATAAAATGCCTGCTTCAAGACAGAAAGTTTTTGAGCACAAGATTAATGAAAAATTAAACTCTTGATTTTGCAGCTTTTCATTTTGGCATTTTGCTAGTAGCAGTGCATGACAATTATGAATTAGTAGAGCAATGGCACTTAACCCATGAAACAGAAACTAATACAAAGTCTATTAGACAAATAGGCACAAAAGAAAAAATGGAATTAGCTATTAGACTACCAACCACTGCATGGGTTAAGTTTCATCACCCTATTAAAAATAAATTAGTTTGTAATCAAAATGCTAGTAATTTGATAATACTCTGGAAAGAGCACATAAAATATACAAGATTACTGAATTTTGTACATAATGTACAATTTGTGTTTAGTCACTTATGGTAGTAGACTTTGAAACATTCACAAAACTACACAAAAATAAATGGCTTGCAGAAGTATCACTCAATCCAAAGCATATTTCTAATTTTAAAGTCTGCATGCCAAAACACAGAAATCCCCTGTGATTTTACACACTCTTAATTGTATTAATTAAAGAAACTCCTACCTATTCCCAATTAGGAAACTAAAATTTTGATAGAATTTTCCCTCTATAGACTTCTTTAATAAGAGCAACACAAATCATTCTCAAATAATAAAATAAAACAGCACTGATTTACATATTAGAGTGGCTTTCATATGAGTGGGAAACATGCCGTCAGTTCTGACTTACACTAGCAGTATGGTGTCAGGGGCAGATCCAGGATTTTTTAAGGGGGTGGGGGTGGCTGATCTCTGAAATTACAAAAATAATTACAGTCAAACCAGCTTAAGTATGCCCACTAGACTCCATTAATGATTTCATTATTCGAATATTGAGTTGATTATTCACTCTGAGTTTTCATTAATAAAACAGAAGAGTCCAAACTTCATAATTAATAGACCCTTTTTGAGTTCGCAAAATACCGCTGTGTTTCTTGATTACAGACTCATTTACTCAGGCTTAGCCTCATTTCAGTGCCAAAATATTCACAAATACCAATGATAAAGTAAAGAATGCACAACTTTAACAATACAAACACTTTGAAATCCCACAGACCTTCACTGAGGCATGTGAATATTCTATACTAAAACGAGGCTAAGCCTGAGTAAATGAGTCTGTAATCAAGAAACACAGCGGTATTTTATGAACTCAAAACTGGAGTATTCTCTACTTGAATTTTGATTCTCACAAACTTCATATACTAGTTGCTCTGGAGGTTTCCTACCTATATTCATTAGATTTTGAAGTTTAGAGTATTCAGTTTTATTAGTGAAAACTCAGAGTGAATAATCAACTCAATATTTGAATAATGAAATCATTAATGGAGTCTAGAGGGGCACGCTTGAGCTGGTTTGACTGTAAAATCCTCTACCAAAATGATGTCATTGTTTGTAGGCTCTTTTTATTAAATTTCACAGATATAGCGAAACATTTTTTAATTGGATTTTATCTATTTAACAATTGGACATAAAATCACTTCATTGACCATCCAGTTAATATAATTTTAAGCTTATTGATTCCAATGAGTGGGGGTGGCTAGCCACCACATCCACCCCTGGATCCGCCCCTGGGTGTGCCATAACACTGAAATTGCTTACCATTGTTTTCATGTGAATCCTTCATCACAAAAAGCATAGTTATGGCTGCAATAAAATATGGTACTTCCATGTTACAGCAGCTATGAATTTGCCATGTTGTTTCCCACTCATATGAAAACCACTCTAATCACTGATTACTTCATTTAGCAAATTGATTACTAACTTAATATTTCATAGAGAAGAAAAAAATAGAATGATTTGATCTTGAGCTTAAGGGATTGGTCATTATTTAGAGGGGTAGTGGGGTGGTGAAAAAATTAGGTAAGCCATGTTTCCTGTTTCCTGTTTCCTGAATTCTCTCTGGTATATAGATATCATGGTTCGTACAACTTTGTTGAGAAAAAACTAAGGACTTTTCAAGGGCAAATGTTGAATTTTCAAGGACTGCAACATAGATGATCTCCATCTTAAGCATTGTTTCTTTTCAATTTTGTGTTGCTATTACATGTCAGCAATCCTTCTAGGGCTTGTTTTGAGCTGTTAAGATTGATTGACTGCTAATTCACAAGAAACAAAGACAAGCAAAGTACATGCTTGGCCCACCCCACATTACTTTTGCAACATGAAAATAATCAGTGCCATTGGATTTAAGAATGAAAACTGACCAAAAAAACTGAAAACTAAAGTTCTCTATAAAACCTTAGTTAGAATAATTGTGAAATTTGTCAAATCCATTAAATCCAAGGACTATTTATATTTTCTTAAGGACTTTTTCCCAATATTCAAGGACTTTTCAAGGTTGTATGAACCATGAGATATAAAAGAGTACAGAAAAAAGTGCATTAATTTATATGGCTCCCATTTCATCCATGTATAAAAATCAGTGACCACCCCCTATTTGCACCAGCCCCCCACCTAAACAAGCTTTAATGAGCTTTTAGCTTGATTGAGTGAGCTAAGGCTCTTAGGTACCAAAGACAAGTACAAATCACACATCACAATTTCATTGCTTTCAGTCTGGTTTGTGGTGCTGTAGAGAAGCTGAGAGAAGATTATAGACCTTTGCTTGCAATAAAATGTTACCTAATGGTTTTATATAGAATTAATCCTCTAAATTCTCCAAAAATTCATTGTAAGCTTTTTCATCCATGAGGTCATCAAGTTCTGAAGAATCCTCAACTTCCATCTTTACTATCCATCCTGTGGAAAAAAACAAGGGCTTTTTTAAAGCAATAGTCCTTCAACAGCATTTAACTAATCTTTTGTATGACAGATCTAACATTAGAATTATGTAAATGTTGATGTGTTTTAGTGAGCATCTGTGGAATTTCAAATAATCAGTAAGTAATTGCTAGAGCTGAACATGCTTTACTGTCAGGAAGGTCCATAAATAGACCTTTTTAGCTTGGGTGTAATGTTTTCCCATTTCAGACCTAATGTCATTTCCTTGGGTATTGTTTCTTTGTTTCTTGGTAATGCTTGAGAAGAACATTAATATGGATGGCCCTTAAAAAAGGACATATTCTCAATGGATTTACAAAATGAATGATAAAAAATGGATAAAAATTAGTCCCAAGCTAAGGATGTGGGATGGCACTTATTTTTGGGGCAGGATTTGGGGTGTGAGCTGAAAACAGAGCAGGAAGTGGAAATTTCAATTTCAAGCATTAGCACTAATTTACAAATTTGAAAAGCGTTTCCCCACCTTCTTCATATGGAGAGCTATTGACTAAGGATGGTGTTTCTTCCAAAATACTGTTGACTTCTGTGATCCTTCCTGTCAAGGGGGAATATAAGTCACTTGCAGCCTTCACACTTTCAAGTGCTCCAAATTCAGCTAAAAAACAAAGCAGAATTATACAGTTTTGCATGCTATGTACCTTACCATGTTTCATACCTGTCACATAAAATATCAATACATCAAGTGTCACTCAAGTACTGTTGAAATGGAGGGTGGAAGCTAATATATTTTGTAAATCTAGTGGACTAACTATGCAAATTGGCATGAACTAAGTCTGATGCTGGCACAGTCTTCTCTATCACTGATGGTTATGAGTTCTCCTTTTTTTTTCCATTCTACTTTACTGCTTTCCCTTCCCTGAATCCAACTGAGAGAGTCTGACTTTGCTATATTGACTGTATAAGAGTGAATGGTTTAAACCCAGATGATTGTAAAGTGTGATCATCCAGGTGAGTGTAGTCTTGACTCTGAAGATGACTTCCACTCAGGTTGTTGAAACATCAGTTGCCACCAACAACAGTCTTTCTCAAGACTACACTTGCGTAGATATTCACATTTCACCGTCATCTATATTGACTGTATATGACTAGTTAATCAGACTTCACCAAAGTTTTTTAAAACATTTATACATTTACCTTCCTTATCAAATTTATCTCCTATCTCTGGCAATTGGACAAACACTATATCTCCAAGTTTTTCCTACATAATAGATAACAAACACATTATTTTTGAAAATTCTGTCATGTTAGCTGGCAAAAGGTGTTTATAGCTTATAATAATGTCTCACCATCAAGCTATGACGAATGAATGTGATGAATGAATGATTGAATAAATGATTGAATAAATGATTAAAATATGAAGATAAATCAAAATTCAAAAAAAAACTGAGCTTTCAAAAACAACTGAGCTTTCAAAAACATTCCTGTTGCTTAATGTTAAAAATGCTGTAATTTTTGATTTATTAACTTAGAGACTTGTCATAAATTAGCAGGGGAGAGGGGGTGGAGAAAGGGGGAGTGTCATCATTTTTTACGCCTTCGAAAATGATGGGTTATCTTAAAATAGATAAAAGGAAGAGGGAGAGTCACATAAAAGTATGACCAGCCAGGATCAGATAAGTATTAAATGCTTGAAAGAGGAAGAGGGTCATGAAAACTTAGTCCAAACCCATAATGAGTGTCATGATATTTTATTCCTGTTTCTGAGAAGGGTCATGTTACCTACAATTTTAAATCTCCACCCTCCCTCCCCTCCTGCTAATTTATGACAACTTCCTGAATGGAGTGTTTATTAACTGTACTAATTTGACAAATTATGCTCACATTATTTAGCCAGCCAATTAATTATGATTTCTTCTTCTTTTATTTAGTTGTAGTTACACATACAAATTCCTAGAAAAGCTAAGAGTTTATTTTCTAAAAAATTTGAAATGAGTGACAGCAACATTGAACATGCTGAATAAATATATACCATATTATAAAACCAAAGTGCAATATACCTAGTTGGCTGAAAGTATATAAAAAATTGTGGCGTAAATAAAGAGCTTACATTACCTGTGCATAGTTAGACACACCAACAGTTGCTATTCCATCATCTACAGACACCCACTCATGCTCCTTTGTGAATTTTCTTTCTGTTCATAAATAAATTTATTATATAGACATGAGTGAGATACTAGAAAATAAGCCATTCATAAACATAATACAAAACTACATCCAGGAACCCAGTGACATATTTTCTATATCCTCACTAGTGAAGATATCAATGACATCACTACCGAAGCATGCACGCTCAGTTTTGCAAAGCAGCCAGCCAGTGAAAAAGTGACGAGCGAGAAATAGTCTTTGAATAAGGCAAAAAAAAAAAAAACATCCAAAAGTCAAAGATATAAGAGAAAAATCTTTCTATGATGTAAAGACATTCAATTAGTTGCATCTAAATTACGAACAGAAGGAAAATGAAGTTGAATCAGCTAAAAGTGGATCCAAGTAGCAGTGAGTTTTGCAGCACTCACTCGTGAAATATTGTTTTCACCACTCAAAGATAAACTTCATATCTTTGTGACGCTGTGTAATATCCTCTATACATTGTACATGTGAATCATTTAATAATGGCCTGCTAGAACTTTAGAATGTCTAAATTGAGCACAAAAAATGATGTAAATAGCAGAGTTCTAAGCATCAACTTGTCCTCAACACCGGAATTTTTCAGTATAGAATTAAAGTATCAAGTTAAAAAAGAAAATAATAAAAGCCATGGAGTATACACTTTTCTTTGCACAGTGGGCTTGGTGTATTCATTTGAACTGATTGTAACTGAATCCTTTAGAGACCTCTTGAAAACCTGAGGTTATCATAATAGACATACTACCATTACCATAATAGCAATAAATAGCAGAAAAGCCAATGGAGTTTCCTTCTTATGAAACTTGACTAAATGGCAGCTTGTAAGTCTGACCTTGTAGGTCAGTGAAATTGTATTTTTAGAAATGGTTGGCAAAAGAGGGACACTGCTCAGAAAGTAAGGGGAGGGGTGGTGGGTAATGAATAATTATCAAAAGGCATTCTTTTGATGACCCACCCCAATTTAATTGCTCAAATGATGATAACCTACCCCTGAAATTTTATGCTGTTGTATTTAAAGCGTTTACCACAAAATATAAATAGATTTGAGACTCAAAAGATTGTGACCTACCCCCTCCCCACTACTTTCTGACCACTCACTATGCTTTGATATCATCTAGAGACCTATAAGGGAATCTCATTTTCAATTTTCAAAGCCTATGCTATGTTGAAATTCAACAAAAATAACCAGGTGAATAAAAAAGTTTGGAAGAATTTAAACTTCAAAAACCTAAAATTAAAGAAATAATAACCCAAAAATCAAATTTCAGTGGGCCACTTCCGAGTACTCGAAAATGATGCATGACAGAAGGCTTTGTGCAAAATCACCCTTGGTGGCACAAGAGGACTGACATTTCTTTGACTTTTTCTGTTGGTTCAAAGTTTATTTTTATGAGTTAACAGAGAACAAGACATAGAGAAAAGAGTGATAACAGAACAAGTCAGCCATTTCAGACCACAAAGTGTGATTTTGCACAAAGCCTTGCCTTCATGCATCATTTTCAAGAACTAGAAAATAGCCTGTTGAGTGATCACTAATGTCCAACACAAGAAACAAGGCTCCAGTAGATAAAATAATATTTGGCACTTATATTCAACTTTGGCTATTCTGATGTATAAATGTCTGTTCTTATCCTCCAGTTCAGATAGTGAAATGGGCCTATTCACTGGTTTCTTATTCTTGACTTTGAGGGGCACTTTGCATAAATACAATAACTTGTTATCTTTTAGTAAACATGCTGTTGAGTTCATGCAAAGTGCCTATCAAATTTGATGCAAATGAGCCAAAACAAAATGCTTTGTTTGTGGATAGAAAGCAGTGTATTGCATACTGTATGGCCTTACCTTCCTGTAAAAACCTGTTAATGATGTCACAAAAGCCAAAACAATGCTCCTAATATCTATCAACCTAAGCTTAAACTGCACAATAGAACAGACAATAATTGGGCCACTTGACCATCTTCAAAGGTCATTACAACTGACAAAACATAACTCAAATACACAAAAAGAAAAGAAAAGAAAACATTGATTTATAAGTTTGTTGTGGTTAAAGCAAGACAGACACCAGAAGAAACTTTCTAATTTCAATTTCAAATTGGTTTTGAAGTTCAAGAGTCTTGATTGCTTGACTGATTCTTTCTATATTAAAATTTGAACAGAACGCTTGCTTTCTGCCAAGGAAGACTAGGTAACAGTATTTAGATCATTAAAATCTCAGCTACTAACAATGTGATTAGCTCATGTAGTACTATTGGCATTAATATTTCATAAGATATTAATCAGATTCAAGGAAAATTCATTGGGGGACGAGGGAAGTCCACGTCGAATTTCACTCGAAAACAATATCGCCTTTGTCGCTTCGCGACTCGTGGGCGATATCGTTTTTCTCGCGAAATTCAACGAGGAATTCCCTCGTCCTCAAATGAATTTTCCTATAGAATTAAGCTTATTTAAGCTTAGAAGGCCCTATTTATAATGCGTAAATGAAATTTTCTATTGCCTGAATTTTCCACTTACGATTATGATTAATTAAGTTTAACCTTAAATCTTAAGTCCGGGTAGATGTATTAAGTTACATGTAACCTCAAAACGTGACCGTACCTCCCAAAAGATGTCTCGACAAACTGTACGATCTTGCAGCTTGAGATTGCAATTTGTAAACGTTCCTAGAAGCTGCATTGCACAAAGTCCTAGGAAGAATTCCAGCAGCAGTTCTTAAAAGTGTGCAAGCCATGCTCTGGTCGTTGAACTGTCTGCACCCTTTTGCACTCTTTACAAACCAACAAAGAAGAATATATGGACGAGAGCGCATGTCTGGAAGACCTCCACAGGAAGCCCAATTCAGCCGATGTTTTCTGTTTTAGAAAAATAAGATATAAATTTAAGATTAATAAGTCTTACGTCTGCGAAGACTTTCCATAAAATAACATAAAATGTATTTAAGATTTGATTAATTCAAATTTTCTGGAGCCTCAAACCAATCAAGCGGATCCATGAGGCATATAAATATTAGAATTTTAAAATACAATTGATTTTAAGGATCTAAACATAAATAAGTGTGTACATTGTAATACGAGATGATTTTTAGAACTACTTCGTATTATAAACTCATTTTCTTTCATACAATTTTGATTAGTTGGGAATAATTTTTTTTCTTGGGAAGGGGAGGTCGAGGGGAGGAGGATTGTTTGTAGACTGGTACCTAATTGCATGCACGCATGTACAAGACGAAAATCTGCTGACCATCAAGGGATCTTCGAATGGCTGCCGCTAAAATTTAAGAATTTTTCTTCAAAAAACACACTATTAACAACGTAAATCCACTTTGTTCTTCATCCTGTGGGAGTACAAGTTATACTGATATTCAATAACATTATTAAAGTGAAATTTTCTACTCAAAAAAGGTAAGAAAACCAAGCTTAATGTTTGACGTTTGCAAAGCGTCGTGCAAGATGTCAGAACAAAAACTCTCGTTTATGGAATCGTCTTCATTGAATTATGCTTCGTAACTTTATTGCACAAAATACTCATGTACTGTCGTTTGGTGGCTAAGAACTTCTATTGGTAAAAAGACTGCTTCTTAGGTTGCTAACTTGTGTGGGAAATCTGTTTTATGTAATGAAAATATCGGGAACACGTGCACGTAAGCTTATATACAAGAGCAAAAGCGAGTAACAATGCTCTATCGAAAAGATATTTAACTAAAACTTTATTATAAACATATAGCTGTGAGGTCTTTTTAATGTTGCATTTGAAAATTTCATGGGAGGGGTGTAAACAATTCTTCACTTGACGTTTTATAATGCACCTATCAAAGTAAACCCCAAGGGGCCAGGGAGAGTGTAGGCAAGGGGTGGGGATTTGATCAAGAGCTACAAATTTTTGTCAAACTCCCAAGGGTGGGGAAACCATGGTTCACAGTAGCCTTGAAAAGTCCTTGAAAATGCATCGAGTCCTTGAATACTTCTTGAATTTGAAAAATTTGATTTTTGTCCTTGAAAAGTCCTGGAATTTTTTCAATTTCTCCTTGAATATTCTGATTTGACCTTGAATTTTGTGGGTGCTGTTTGCATAATTCTTAGTCGGCCCCAAAGCAAGATAAATCTTAGTCATTAGTCATTTCTTGTTATAAAAACTTTGTGTCAGGCCCTTTTTTTCTCATTTTTAAAATGGCAGAAAACACTAGAAAAACATGAGTTTCTCTAGTTTCTCTAGTTTCTCTAGTTTCTCTCTGAGTTTCTCTAGTTTCTCTAGAGTTTCTCTAAAATGGCAGAAAACACTAGAAAAACATGAGTTTCTCTAGTTCCCAGTGTGTTTTGGGTAAATTTCAAGGTGGCATATGTGTGCCTCCTTGGTAACTAGAAACTTTAATTTAAAAAAATTCAAAAATAGTCCTTAAACCTCATCGGCAATGATGAGGATGGGCATAGGTGCCTCAATGCCGTCCAGTAGGACGCGCGTGTCCCCTGCGGCAAGGTGGTAACCATGGAGACCACCCACGGTCCACCACCTGGCACCCATCACACTGACCACTGTCAGTGGAAGTATACTTACCTTCTATGTATATACTTACCTGGGAGTGGTGGGGGGGAAGCAAATACTTCAAGCAAAAAGCTGCAGCAAAGCACGAGGGCAATGACAGCCCTTAGAGAGAAGGGGCGCCCCACAGATTCTGGATAACTGCTGACCAGTGGACCGCGAAGGGCACAGGGAATCCAGCACAGAGCAGGCAAAACCTGGCAATAAGCAGCAGAAACAAGCAGCACAAGAGCAGCACAAAAGCAGCACAAAAGCAGCCATAGCTAGGATCTGCCATGAATTATATCAGCCACAGCCATGCCTCAAGTTTTAACTTTGACTAAATTCATTTAGTCATCATTTAAAAAACCCCAGAAAGTCATTGAAAAGTCCTTGAAAATTTTCCTTGAACTTCTGCATGAACCATGGAAAACAAACACAGATCAAATGAACACAATGCCTCAATCCTGAGGAGAAAACATTTCTACTGATACATCAGTGTTGACCATTTATCATAAAAAGCACATGTAATTCACGTTTGCTTGGAAGATGCTTCAATCAAATGCTTCAACCCTCAGGACCCACAATGCATCAAATGCCCAACTGAGGAAACCACTAACACTTTCAAATACCTATCTTTTGCCTGCACTCCTCTCCTGACCCCCAGTTTACTTTGATAGGTGCATAAGATAGCCAACATGTGCATTGTGATATAGTTTTGGTATATGTTTAGGTGTTGCTTGTGTAATTAAATGCAAACACAAAGTGTCTATGGAGCCTGGTAAATTGGACTACACCATGTGTAATGTGCACTTGACCATGTAATGAGCTCAAACTTTGAGTGTAGTTTGCGTGTAATTTTGTAAATCTGCATGTAGTACACACTACAAGTACGTGTATTACACGCTAACTACACACTGTTTACACACAAAAAATGTTCTGTAAGGGCTGTACTGTAAGGAAATTAATATTTATTGAGGATGTTCCACTAATTACAATGATTTTCGGGGAGGTCCTAAAAACTACAGAAATATATAGAAAGAAAATAAGAATGTAAATAACTAGTAAGACTAGAGCTAAAGAAAAATCTATTTAATAAGATTTATCTAAAATCTTAAAATATATCAATTTTAAAAGAAGATTTCAAAACTTTCTTTTTAGATCATTTAAAAAGAATAGGCAAATGGTAACATCGTTTACTTTTTAGGTCACAATGCATCTGTATGCTCTCACCCTTCAACGTGCATCAGCCATAAACACCACCATATATGGAAACTTCTCTGGCACCAAACAACAAGAAATTGTTGTATCTAGAGGTAAATCACTTGAGCTTCTCAGAGCAGACCCAAACACAGGCAAAGTCTTTCCTATACTTGCTGTGGAGATGTTTGGTATTGTGCGGGATTTGATTGCCTTTCGACTGACTGGTGGAAACAAAGGTTTGTGTGTTCCTCCAATAATAGTTTAGACAATTTTTGGACTATAGTTTTAAAATATTTTTGTAAACAAACTAGTGGACTACAACAAATCCTGCTTTCTGATTGGCTACACTACTACGGGTCTATTAGTGATAACCAGCTAGTAGAGAAAAACAAACCAAAACAATGGCATTTTACCTTGGATTTTGCTGAGGTTTTGGAGAAATTTTCAATGTTTTGATTATTTTCTGTCATTGTCCAGCTAGTTTTTTACCTGCACTAAAATAATTTGATCTCTTGTTCACATACACAATATGTCAAATAGTCTACTTAGCTATGCTTCTTAAGCTATTGACTTGTAGGCTGTTTGGGCTCTGGGTCTAATTAACAATTAGACCCATAGCCTGAAGGTCAATGACTCATGGCCCATGAGGTCTAATTGTTTTAGTATCCACCAATTTGTAGGTCAAATACATGTACTCATCTGAAACATCTGCAAATCGCAATTCAGCCGCTATTCTTTTTCTTTTCTAAACCGGCACTTTTCTTAACCGTGGGCTATCACGAATAGCCACCTAGTAGAGTAGACAATTGGAATGCAGGATTTGTGATAGACCACAATTTGGTGGATACTAATTGTTAACTAGTAGAAACCAATGCAGTGAACTATCACAAATCCTGCAATCTGCATAGATATTTGTCATGAATGATTATTCTCATACTGCTCCCACACTCCACTGTCTGCATATTTTGCAAACTTCGGAGATTATAGGAAAGTGTTTCATTGATGTGGTCAGTGCCAGGTGGTGGAATGTGGTAGGGTTGCCATGGTAACCTCCTTGGGTAGATTGGATAGATAGATAGATAGATAGATAGCTATTTTATTAACACACATTACTTGCAACTACAAACTGAATTACTTAGGTTTACAATTTAGGATAGGGTGCATTCAGTTTACCAAGAATATCACAGCAGCTGACCTCAAGCTTATGTGTTGGTAATGACTTTAAATTACTGTCTGACTAGTTTGTTTATACTAAAACAATTAATCCTCTTGCCCTCAAGTCAAATGGCAAATAAGGCTGTGCCTCATGGCCTAGTGGCTTGTAGCCCATTCATGCTTATTATAAGGTCTAATTGTTTATTTGATAACATGTAAGATGTATAAAATGATTTTTCTGTTGTATGTAGATTATATTGTTGTTGGAAGTGACTCTGGCAGGATAGTCATTCTTGAATATATTCCATCAAAAAATGTTTTTGAAAAGGTAAGTAGGAGCTGCTTAGAACTGTTTTGTTGAAGAACACACATTTTGTTTTCACCTTCACCCCCCAAAGGCTTGCCCCCTCATGTGGGTGTAAAAATATACCATCAGTACCATAGATCCAGTTAACACTACCTGTTGTACACGTATAGACCAAATGCCAATATGGTTTCCAATTAGATTGCTATTGTTTTGTACTCACTAGCCTCGTGTTCAAGTGGAAGCACAAAAGCATTTTCACATGTCTGTGAGGCAGGTGAGTCCAGAACAATAGTTATTCAAATTGGTTACCATATTGGCATTCAGTGTACCAATGTATATTAGAAAGAATAAAGAGAAAAATAACATTAAACCTTTGGCAGGAATCGAAACCCACATCTTCAGTTTACTAGTCCATTGTGTTAACCACTACACAAATGTATATTAGTGGAGTTTATTTACTAACATTGTTGATTTAGGTCCACCAAGAGACCTTTGGAAAGAGTGGCTGCAGAAGGATTGTACCTGGACAGTACCTGGCAGTTGACCCTAAAGGAAGAGCCATAATGATTGGTAGTTATATATCCTCCACCTCTTTAATTCCCTCTTCTTTCTTTAGAAATTTCAATCCCTCAACTTTTCAAATGATGTTTGGACATTTTTTCTCTTTTCCTAAGGTGCCATTGAAAAACAAAAGCTTGTCTACATAATGAACAGAGATTCCTCAGCACGTCTGACCATTTCCTCACCCCTAGAGGCTCACAAGTCACACACTCTAGTATATGATGTAGTAGGGGTAGATGTTGGGTTTGAAAACCCCATGTTTGCATGCCTGGAAATAGATTATGAGGTATGTACATGTAAGGGAGCATTTACAAAAATTGTTTGGGGGGGGGAGGGGATAAGAGGCTGATGTGAAATTACCCTCTATTAAAAATCAGCCATGCCCCAATTCTATTGTTTTATGTAGGTTTTGAAATCCATGGTAAGACCTAGATTCTTAAAGCCAGCGATGGCTTTGATTATCAGCAGGGGAGAGAAGGGATGGACTAGCATATCTTAAATTTTAAATTCAAGAACTGTACGGGGTCTATTTCAAATTATAGACCCTGTACAGGTCTTGAATTTGAAATTCAAGACCTGCTAGTCCATGCCCTGCTTACTCAAAAGCTATCCCCAGCCTGAAGAGTCAGGAGTGACCAAAGTTCATGTCCTGTTTGGTTTATCCATTCATCAGGACTTGCGCAATGGACTTGGTTGGAAACTCAAACTCACTTCTTGGAGAAATGTTTAACATGAGCTGTGTGGGGTATGATTTTACTTAATTGTGCATGTATGTGACATAAAATCTAAGACAAAAGGATGTAATTTTTTCACAGCTTCAAAGCATTCCTTGTAGTTCATTACCAAGCTTTTAAGAGCTTACAAACATTCATCTCATTAGCATTGAATGCTCACACTCCCACAAATCAAAAGAGGTGATGACCTCAAAATATCTCCCATAAAACAATACAATTTGGGTGTGGCTGATTTTTAAACCAGTTCAAACACATGGGCCTGTTCTTTTTTCGAAATTCAAGACCTTAGGCCTGTGGCCCTCAGTCTTGAATTTCAATAAAAGCCCTCACCCTAGCGTTTGAACCTTAATCTAAAAGCATTTTGATGACACTAATTATTATGCTAGAGACTTTTTAAGAACCTCCCCCAACCACTAGTGGACCCCTAGAATTACAGATATATCCTACTCCACCCACTTTTAAAGGGGTTTATATTTCAAATAACCTCTTTGTACTCTCTAAACTTTTTTGGGACCCCCATCCCCCATTTTCTCATCAGTCCAGCACAATAATTTATTAGAATTTGAACATGGAAAAACTGTAGCATTACCATCATCAGTACTAAGCTTTGTACCTTTTCAACAGGAAGCTGATTCAGATCCTACTGGTGAAGCAGCACAAACTACCCCACAGACATTAACTTTTTATGAACTTGACTTGGGACTTAACCATGTGGTTAGAAAATACAGTGAACCTCTAGAAGAGCATGGAAACATGCTTATTGCAGGTAAGCAAGGCAATTTATGATGTACTTGTGCATCTATACAAAGACTTTGGCTGGTTTTCATAATAGGATTGACAAAAGATAAAGCACTGAGATTAGATATTTAGTAGAGTTCCATGGTTAGTGTATATAGGGGGGTATGAGGGTATGCACATTCAGAGGTTTTAGTAAAAGGCAGCTACCAATAATAGGTCACCAGTTACATGTACTGTATTTACTCAATTAAGCACTGCCCTCAAATTAGTCCTGCATAGAGAACTTAAAATGTTAAAGAGCACAAACCTCAAGTAAGCATCACATATAAAAATACTTTTATACAAATATATTTTGTCACCAAAATGAGATCCAGTGAATAAAATTTGAATCCTGTTTATTAACATTGCTCATTATCATTTACAAACGTTAAGTATTTTTAAAGAGTGCTGCCCCCTGAATAAGTGCTGCATCTGAAACAATAAAAATTTGAAGGGTGCTATGGAGCTATTATGGTACTTCTTAATGCATGATATTCCATCCTAAGCAGTGTCATTAAATAATTAAAATAGATCCAGCATTTTGCAGCAATTTCCATCAGAGTTCAATTGAACTGCCTTGGAAATTTTAGAAACAAAAACAAAACTTCAAGAAAATTATTTTCTATTTAGGGGGTTTGGACAAACCCCCCAAACCTTGTTATGTAATAGAAATTCCTTGATTAAATTCAATCCAATATTGTTCTTAGTCCCTGGTGGTAGTGATGGCCCCAGTGGTGTCTTAGTCTGCTCAGAGAATTACATAACCTACAAGAACTTTGGAGATCAACCTGACATCAGAATGCCTATTCCAAGAAGAAAGGTTTGTATTTTAACCCCAAAATATTTTCTGTAATATCCTTAGCTTTGTGTAGTATCAGATTCTGAGGACTTGGAGTTAGATAGTAAAAGGACTCAATTTTTACCTTATTTATTGATGTTGATTTTGCCCACAAGTACATGTCAGTATGTATTGATTTATACTTGAGTTTTTTAATTGTGAAAATGTGATTGTCTGGGTGAGTGTACATGTACATATAGTCTTGAGAAAGACTGTTGGTTGGTGGCATCTGACGTTTCACAACCTGAGCAGAAGTCATCTTTAGAATCCAGACTCACTAGACAATGGTCTTTCTCAAGACTACACTTCACCCATACAATCACATTTCACAATCATGTTTCACTCCTGGGTTCAAACCATTTACTGTTAAAAAGTCTTTTTTGGCTTGTTTTAAAAATTGATTTTCTAATTCTAATTTTCACTCACAGTATGACCTTGATGACCCTGAAAGAGGCATGCTATTTGTCTGCAGTGCCACACACAAAACCAAGGTAAGATACATATTGCTGGTAACAAAACCAGAAGTAAAGGATAAGGAAAATCATTGCATGTTTTACATAAATTTCTGAAACGAATCCCTTCTAATTATTCATTCTTTGCAGTCGATGTTCTTCTTTCTGATCCAAACTGAACAAGGAGACATCTTCAAAGTCACTATGGAAACAGTTGAGGACATGGTGAGGAAAAATTTTTTATTATTAGAACCAGAATTTACTGTCATCCTTAAGGATTTTGGGACCAAATTTTAATACAATGACTTATTTCTTTAGCAGGTCTATCTCTATGGTATGCTCTTATGATGTACACATAATAGGGCTACACAGTTATTCTAAAAATAGCCTGCTTAATAGATGCATGACTCAGACAAACAGAATTATACTGAAAAGAACAAGGAGAATTAACATACATTTTATTTTGTTGTATTTTATTTTATAAAACATTGCTTACAATGTTTTATAAAATAAAATGACAACATTTTCAAAAAAAGTTGTCATTAAAAACCAAACAGCAGAAATCGCACTAAAGGAAATTTTTTTCTGAGGTTTGTTTGTCTGAGTTGTGATGTCACTCATGCACAGCCCTATTAAAACATCAACCCTTTTATATTTTTTTTAGGTAACTGAAATTCGCATGAAGTATTTTGACACTGTTCCTGTTGCAACCAGCATGTGTGTCTTAAAGACTGGCTTTCTTTTTACAGCTTCAGAGTTTGGAAATCAGTGAGTGCTTGTTATTATATCATTCTTGAGCTGGGTAGATTTGGACCAGTAGATTAACAGATAACTCACTATTTTATCTCCATTTTGCACACATTCCCTTTCCTTGGTGGCTGTCTCTTGCCATACCCCTGTGAAGTTAGTTGTCTGTAGTATCAAAATGACCAAGAAAAGGCATCTGATTCAAGCAAAAAAACTAGCTTAAGAAATTCTGGTCAAATATGATGTTTTACAGCTAGACATTTGATAAGTAATATAAAGAACTCAAGGGTGTGTTACATCAGGTCTAAAGATCCTGCCTTCAGCTCAGATCTTTGTACATGATCCAATGTAACATGCCCTCTTATTATTTATATATATTGCACGGCTTAAAATAACGGCCGGACATCGGACAATGTCCGGCCAAAACTGACTGTTGTCCGGCCAAACAGCAAACATCTCAGTCATTTTGTCCGGTCACGTCTTGTTCAACGAACATTCATTTGATTTTTGAATTACAGCACAGTATGTACGTACAATCATGCAAGAAGTGTCACGCGAAATGCTTGTTAATTGCAACAGATTTGTTGACAGATCGATTCTTTGCAATGTTTGTTTTTGTTATAAATTAACACCGAACAAGCTTGCCAAGATAGATGGATGGTCCTGATTTCGGAATGAAGTGCTAATGTGAAAGCATGTCGCGACAGTGTGAATGCTCATGTCCCGCTAAGTGCCGATGTATGTGTTTTAAACTTAATTGTGTTTTATCATCAATTTCTTGACAGTATATTTTATTTTCAATGAAAGTAGCTACTGATTTATTTAAGGACAATACTCGGCAGCCAATAATCTAGTTAAAGTTACGATGAATAATTGAAGCAATTCATGCGCTTCTCTTGGTGAAAGCATGCTGAACAACCTCGTTAGAATTGGTGTGGAGGGTCCAAAGGTGAATGACTTTGATCCCACCGCGGCTATCAAGCTTTGGGCTTTAGGTGCCAATCGACAACCACATCAAGGGAAACGAAAGATCTACAAAAGCCATGCTACCTCTGGAAAATGTGCTAGAGTACTTCTTGACTACTCCTCGACAGAATCAGAGAATGAAGACTCCAACAATGAAATCATTCCTGAGCTTGAAGAACTCGAATGAAAAAATATTTAAGTAACAATATTTTTGTGCTTCTCGGCCGTCACAATAGACTACGGCAATCTGAACAGTTCTTTTACAGAATTCCCTTTAGAACTCGGCAGGATAGAACTATACAAAGCAGAAGTTCGCAGGATGATACGAATTCGAAGCTCATCTTGAAGTTGGAGATTAAGCATTGATTAGAGGAAAATTTAATTGACAGACCATTTGATTTTTGATCATATTTGACAAAAACCAACAGCATATTCCATGTGTCTTCAGTCATCATGCTGTTTCGTTTGTAAATTTCTATCGTTAGAATTTAACAAAAGATGAAATAAAATGTGTTGTTTACGGGGTTTTTTCCCCTACATATGTCGTTAATATATTCATTTATATAATTTATTCATATTTGTGTTTTGACCGGCCTGGATGGCAGTATGTCAGCCCTGATTTGTAGGATGAATATTTTAGTTTTTAGTATTTGAGGACATTTTTGGTTAAAAATTAACCAATCAAGGATCTTTTTGCTCTAGTTACCTTTATCAGATTGCTCACCTGGGTGATGATGATGAGGAGGTTGAGTTTTCCAGCACAATGGAGCTGGAGGAGGGAACAACCTTCTTCTTCACTCCTCGTGGACTTAAGAACTTAGTGCTGGTTGATGAGCTGGAAAGTCTTGCCCCAATCATGTCATGCCAAGTAAGTCCACTCTTATTATTCCTAATTATCATCAGTTGTAGCTATAGGCAGCTGCATCGACTCAGTTCTACTTTTCACAGTGGATTGCAGCAACACACAGTGCCAAGTAAGAACACCCAAAGGAAGTGTACTCTCCCTAATTTTCTTCAGTTGCTGGAGAATTGCAAAGTGTATGCACAGGGCCATGTTGACCGGTATGGTTGGTTCAGTTTCAACCGGACCAACTTTCAGTAATTTAGAAGTTTTGAATGATCATCGCAGTGAAATATATTCAATCTAAGTGATTGAAATAAATGAACATACCCGAAAAAATTTCGGGCTTCAACGGGATT
>WUAP02159663.1:0-10006 GCA_015163945.2 Stichodactyla helianthus | reverse complement strand
TTGTTGTTTCCATCCCTTCACCCCCCCCCGCCCCCCCCCCATCCCCTTCCCCAGCTTGGCCCCCCCTTCCCCCCCCGTGCCCACACCCACCCCCCCCCCCCCCCCCCCCCCACACACACACACACAGTCCACACTTTTTAGCAAAGAACATAAAATATTTTCCTAAACTTCCAAATCTCAGGACCCCTGTTTTTGGGAAAGGTGCCAGATTCTTTAATAGAGTGAAGTCTTGTTGTACCAGAAATGATTGTAATACCAGAACCACGTGGTGCCATGTATATATATAAATTTACACATGCATGTTCCGGTATAGATAATTACTTTAGCAGTCCCACTAATATCTGTGTTGCTATTCATAGGCTAAAAACCATTATTTTGAAGACTTTGTTCCAAGACGGATATGGTGTATTATATCAAGATTTCTGGAAGGCGATATCTCTTAAAATGAACTCCTAAAACCGCCAAAATCCTAAAAAAACATTAAGCTTAAGCTAAATATTTATGCACAATGCATTAAGTAAGCTTATAAAATAGCGAACAGAACACTTGTGATTTGATTATGTTTAACCATGTAAGACGTAAAGAAACTGCTAAAAAAAATATTGGGATATACAGGATTTAATGGCAACCATTCAAAGAAGGATTACACAGCGCAAAAAGTTAATATTTTCGGCGTTCAAATCAAATACTTAGCGTACGTGTGTATTTTCCCTTACTCACCAGGTTTCCCTGTTAGAAAACTTCTTCAGGACACTTTTCCCGAGATCAAAACCAAGCTTATCGACAACTAGACGGGCCAAATTGGGATGAGAATTGCCACCAAATATCTTAATGTTAGGCATAGCGTCTGTGGATGGGTTTTTAAGTCGAGAAATGTTGATCAAATCCTTGTCGTTTATGTTGTTCTCAACATGCATGTGGAGGGAAATGTGACAAGGCACCAACCCTACACGGTCAGCATACATAAATAATTCAGCAGGGTATTGTTGGGGTGTTGGGTTCAAAAGCTTAAATCATCGAAGGTAAGACTGAAAGGGGTTATGGGTAAGCACTTTGTAAAGGCCCATATTATATGCATAGGATATTTGGTTACTGTTGCAACTCTCGAACATTGCTTCGAATTCTCGAAAGCAATATTAGAGAATTATATGACAGTGCTCAACGCAAATTATGGTCCACATTAACTATTTACCCAGAATCCTCCTCGGTCTTACCTTCGATGAATTAAACCTTTTAGACCAGGCAAGGTTTTTTCAATTTGGTGTATGATAAACATGGTAAGGTTATGGTGTCATTTTCATTCACCTTTCCCGAACAGAATTAGACGTGGAAAATATGGGCAGTACACAAGGAGCTACGTGGAATATAGGGACAGTCCACTAGGAGCGATGTAGAATATAGGCAAGGGTGGATCCAGGATTTTTAAAAGGGGGGGGGGCGTCCAAAACCTTCATTCAATAGGTGACGTCATTTTTGACGTCATACATACACATATATCAAGTTAAAAAATGGGGAAACAACCAGACGAAAAGGGGGGTGGGGAGGGTCTGGATCCGCCCTTGATAGGGGCATAGGGCCGAGCTAGGGAGATATCCTCTATCTATCGATGCCAAATGCAAGGCATTTAATTTTTTAACCAAACTGAAAGAACCTAGAAGCGGCTTTCTTTCTCATGATTTATTCCTAGACTGCTTAGAAAATGAAAATAAGACAGACTGGCTAAAGAAAATTAAAGATACCATATACAAAATGGGCCTCGGTGAAGTCTGGATAAACATGTTGGAAACTCAGGTCCCGGCAAATTCAGGATATGGTAAAATTAGCTGTCACTGTTTAGAGAAAGTCGTGCGATATGAAAGGCCGTATAGAAAGCCCGAAGACCGAATATGTACTAGGTGTGAACTTAGGGTAATCGAGGATGAGCGACATTTCCTGGTGAAATGTCCGCGTTACGAGAGCCTGAGAAAGAATATGTTTGATGCTATGGAAAGCAGAAACTTAATAAATTTGAAAAAAAAAGTGAAAAGTATATTTTCCAGAACCTGTTTAACCCTCCAGAAAGAATTCAAAGCCTTGTTTGCAAATATGTGCACGAATGCTTTCAAACTTTTATTGTATATAGTAAGACATTAATTTATAAGATCCTGATTTAATGTATTTTCTTTGGCCATGTGCCAATGTACAAATTGTATACGGTGGCCTTTGAAATAAATAAATGTAAATAAATGTAAATGTAGGGGCAGTTTACCAGGGGTGATGTGGAATATTAGGGGCGATGTACAATTTAGGGACAGTCATCTACTAGGGGCAATCCATTAGGGGTGATGTACGATATAGGGGCGGTCATAGACTTTCGCAAAGCCCTTCATCCTCGTCTTCGTATTAGTTCGCGCGCGCTGATAAAACACAGGCAATCTAAAATAACATTTTGATTTTCTCGCTGGACCTCTCTCGAATTTGTCGTTCGCTTTGCTCGCGCTTAATTTTTACGCTCGCTTTGCGCGACGCTCAATCTAGTTTGTTGCTTCTGTGAGTTCAAGAGAGGTCGACTTGGAGCAAGTCTAGGGCGGTCAGCGTATGGTGATGTACGATATAGGGGCGGTCAGCCAAGGACGATGTGACAAACAGGAACACCATATTATTATGTATATTAGAATATCATATATTGTTTATCTTATCCATTGTACATTTTATAAAACCGTCCAGGTAGTCCTTGCTCGTACAACATCGCTCGTAATCTATTTTACATTCCGAATAATTCATGGGATAATTCATCTTTTTGGCTTTGGAGACTTGGATCGACTGCGTGATGACGAAGGCCTCATAGGATACTGGGCTAAAGTCACGCGTCGATTTTGATCACGTGACTTATTCTTTTTACTTTCAGATTTCTTATTGGACTTGGCTGAGGAAGGTCTAAGCAAGTCCTGAATTTCTTCATTCTCTTTTCCAGCGTTAGCTACAAGTGACAGACACTTGGCAAGGTTGGTTGCCTCGAGGTCTTTCTTGGACAGCAGTTGCATAATGTCCTGTCCATCGTTGAGTGGGTTTAGCCATGTTGATTTGCGCACATCTGCTAGCTTCATACCGGTGCCTCGAGGAACGTAGATCTGGAATAGAATTTCGACTGCTTCTGCTTTGGTTAAACTTCTACCTTGGGCTGGCACTAGAAGTTAAATCGAAACTCAATAGTTTTAGTACAAAACAGAAGTAGAAAACAGTTTTTTAAGGCAAGGCAGAACCGGTTGAACCAAACATAACCAGCTCAATGAATTACATTAAAGTTTTGGCGCCAACTTTAAACATTTCTTGATGGAAAACTTAACTTTAAAACGCAAAGAATCTATAGAATTCCCCTCCCTTTTCCCCCCATTAATTCACTTACTTTTAGTAACAATCTCAATAGCTTCGTCTATCTCTTTCTGTGACGGCACGTGACCAACAGCCTTGAAATATTCCTTTATGTCATTGTAGCTGAGAACACCATTCACTGCAAACTTCTCGAAAGCTATTTCGTACTCTGAAAATAAAAACGGGATCCCTTTATTACCTTCGAGCCACGAGTTAGTAAAACCCTCTTCTAGTTTTTTTGTTTGTTTTTTTTGCTTTTTTTTTTGCGTTAAACTTGGCCCTTGAAAAGGTAAAAACCACGTATACCACACCACAGTATAGCACACCATGATACCAGCATTCCTTAAATTATTATGGTTCATGGCAACGACCGTTTTTGAACTCATATTAGTTAACAAATACCACAGCTTAAACTCTGCTTCATTCAGTTATAGAAGCACACCAGGAAGTGACGAAAGCACATGAGAATTCTAAAGAGAAACATGAGCCGCAGGCGCACTATAAATCTTTTTCTTGCGATAGTGGTTTTTTCCTTCAAACTTTTGCAAGTACACATGCATTAAATGGCGGATATCTCGAAAACCACTTCGGGACACCCCTTTTTTCTTTTCAGATTTGAGCCTCAGCATTTAATTTCATTTTAAAACATTGTGTATGGATTTTTCCAATAATAAGCAGCCACCTTAACTCAAGTAGTTTTTTCTTTCGGAAAAGCCACCATGGTGACGAAGTCTGTGCTCCATACTCCGACAGAGCACGGTCTTCCGCCAATCAGAGCGCGCATAAACTATAACATCAGATAAAGCATCGTGATATACAGGGCTCGGAAAGCGACGACAGTGACCACTTACTGTTTAATCGTTCAACATATTCCATTAACTCGTTATACTGGAGGTTGGTTGTAGGATCTTTAACACCGTATCTCTTCTGTATCCTGTACAGCAAGCTTTGATAGCCTTTAATAAACTTGTTGAATGAGAGAGTACGCTTGAGAGCCTAGGAAAAAAACCAAGTTGACCACTCTAAGCCACCGCCGGCCTTATAACCTACTTTGGCAGCACAATTTTTACCGCAATGCAGGGACAGGCGCAATCTTAGAATTTCTGCATGTAGCGCAGCAACATCCAATATGATTTTGTACAATTTTCATAACTTCTCCAGCGAGGATAGAAACATTCACGTGATGCAAACTGCATACCTTTGCTTTGACTTTTTGGTACATTCTTCTCACAAACCAACCTCTGAAATATCTAGAAAGTAAAAACAGCAGCTCAAAACTTGACTCAAAATCTATAGGGAATTTACGCGCATCGAGGATGGAAAGTAGAGTGGATTTGTTACAAAATACGCCAAATTTGTAGCCGTACCTTACCGCAACCGTAACTACTCGTTGCAATAGCAGATAGTATGGATACCAGCCCTTGAGATGCAAATGAGACAATAAGCATTGTATTGACCCGATAGCCTCACTCGTATGATTTAGGAAAAAAAGAATATCTTATCTTATCGTAGGTTCATTTGTAATAACAGCCTTTGGATGATCCCCAGGTAGTCAACGTGAAGCCATGTCAGTGTTAAGTCGCAGCGTGTACGTGCTGTAAGACTACCTTACAATTCCTACTCAAACAACAACCGGCCATTTTTCAGAGCTGTTAGCCATGATTTACTGACCTCTGTATCGTAATGGCCGCAGCTTTCATTTCAGCTTTTGATGGTCCTTCTTTTACTGGATGATAAATACTGGCACAAAAAAATAATGTCAGTTATGTAGAGGGGCAAAACAGGCAGATGAATACAAGAATTCACGCTAAAATAAAATACTATAATACCAATATACTGGTAAAACGAACAGATGAATACAAGAATAGACCGTTTTCTCAAGGTTGCGTGCGCATCCGATCTTGATGGGCCACAAAACTGAAAAACGCGAATTCAGTCAAATTGAGAAGCAAATTTTATATTTAAAGAGGAAAATAATCAATTTTATGAATTCTTATTGAAAACTTTCATAGAAATGTATGATAATTCTCATTATAAAGCTCCTGTTCTGGTATCGTAGCCTGTCCAATTCCTTGGATATGGATGAGCGCGCAACCTTGAGAAAACGGTCTATTTATCATGAAAAAAAGAAAAACCGCTAAAATAAAACTTACTCAAAGATGTGTTGGTGCGCTTTCACATGTTTGATATTCTCATCAAGTTTTTCTGCTTCTTTGTTCATTCTGAAATAATAAGTGGAAAAAAAAAACACCTTTAGGGTGTGGTTTTAGTTTTTGTTCACCTTTAGTTTTGAACAACGATATGCGCAATGATGATGATAAGGAAGAGAGCGGACTGACAAAGTCGACCCTCTAGAAGATCTCTTTAAATAGAGAACCATTCGACCACGTCAGATATTCTCCGAAAAACTGCCATTTCTGAAAGAACCATTAACTATGTAGTCCATCTAAGTTCCGGTAAACTGTTGTCACAGTTCTATAAATAATCCTTACTTTAACAACGTTATGTTTTTCTTTTGCACTCGAGCAGCTTCCCGTAGCTTCAAGTCTTCCTTGTATTTGCGCGCCCATTCCCTGGTATGAGTAGTGGGCTTGTAATCCTTCATCTTGATTTCCATTCGTTTGCGAGTGAAATAACCTCGTAAATGACTAAAACAAATATATACAAATGTAAGAAAATTGAAAAACATTCATTGTCACTTTTGACGAAGTGGAAGCTCGTACGTCTGCCATGTTCGTCGACACTCTAGCGGCGTGGACGCGGTGTATACGGTCGCACGCAACGCTGAAGAAGTGGAATCGAGATTTACTTGTTCTAAGTTGCGCGCAACAAATTTCAACGCGTGTACAGTCTGAAACTTTACTGGCAATGGCGTGAACGTCATATTCAGTTTACAAAAGAAGTATTGGTTGGTTTAGTTGTATTTCTTCTTACCTCTGTAATGTGAGCGCAGCTCTTCGTTGTCTATCTCGTTCAGCTTCACGCAGGATAGAATAATACTGGCGTGCCATATATCCACGAAATATTCTGTCAAAACAATGAAAACGATTCTTTCAGGAACCTATAAATTACTTGTGTAAACGAAACCTCCCCGATCCTTAGCAAGAAATGAAAGTGTAAAGGAATTTATAGGAGACACAATTCGTATAAATGTCACACAGGGCGATTCGCATGTTACACGGCATGAACTTTTCGCGTAACGGCGTATCGCGAAAAACTGTCGTTGCGAATCGTCCCATGTAACGTCACCTTATTGGCAAGAGTTTGTGTACTGCACCTCACGTCATGCAATAGGATGTGTTTTGCTATTAGTTTGCTATTATATCAGTAATTGAGGCTAAATGTAAATCCATTCGTAAATCAGATAATACCTTTGTATATTGACTGCTGCCCAAACCTCTCTCTGCCTGATATAGTCGTCAGAAAGAATGGCCTGTAACGAATAGAATAGAGAATATAAAACAAAGCGGTGCATGATAAGAATTACGAGAAACTTCACGCATAAACTTTCGAATAAATAGACCATTCAAAGGTTCCTTGCTCAAACTTAAAACGGCTGGGATATGCATTTCGAGAAACGAATGGCGCAAGGAAAATTTAGGACAGTTTAGAAAAATATTAGTGAATAAGTATTTGAAAACATGAGGCATGTAGACAACCATGCAGACTCCAGGGTTTGACTTACTGACTAGCTTTCAGTCCAGAACTGGTCCCACTTTTATCGAAGAGGGCGGAAAAAATGACTAATTAGCACTTAACTAACAACTTTAGAATTAAGGAATTATTAAGTAACAACTGTACCTCATCAGGCCAGCAGAAATGGTTGAATTGTTTAACAGAGAAGTTGTACGTTTTTTCTGACTTGTCACTGCGTGCTGAACACGGTCTAGACGACGTACCAAAACCCTTCCCAGTTGGGATCGATATGTGATGATGTTCACAACTTGAGGCGGAAAGCGGTCTTTTAGGCCTGGGTGAAGTAGGACGCAATGATGATTGTGATGGCTTGCTTGGTTCTGTTTCATAGATATAATTAGAAAAACTCACGTTACGGACGTATCTTACCGTGAGCGTAAAGGGAAGGTGCCGCGTCAAAGCATTTTGATTGGACGTGCAGTGATCTCGTGCAACGTGATTGGTTCAGCGTACGGATACCGTCATTAACGTTACGTGTCGTGACGCTGCCACAGTCTTCTTTTGAACTTTGGAAAGGCGAGTCGTATTTCTAATGCAAGTGTATATTTTGCACATCCATATTAACAAAGGCTGTTCTTTCTTCTCCTCACCTTTCTTGTCTTTATCACTCGTTGCTGTGTTGGTTGGTTCTGTTTCCTTCTTTGGTTCTTTGATTTTTTTCTCCGTCTCTTCATTCGTTGGTTTCTCTTCTGTTGCCTTTGGTTCTGAATGTTCCACGTCGCCACCAATGTGTTTTCCTTCGATAATCAGTGATCTGTCCTGTGCAATGCGCACGTCTCTCTTGCGTATCTCCTCGCTGCGAAACAAATAAACACACCCAAAAATATGAACCTCATTCAGCATCGAGGAGGGCAACAAGAACCAGAACAGGGCTCCAAAGAGAAAATAAAAATGGCCGGACAGTTTTTTATTTTTTAAAGGACAAATAATGTAATTTTGGTGGAGCAAAACTTCCCCTGCCATATTTTCCATTTAGCAGTTCAAAATTGTTTTCACCTGCCAGTTGCAAAATTTGACCTGAATTTTTCGAGTCCTACAGAAAGACCCTTCTAAGTAGTGGAGGTCGCACGTCACCACCCGGATTAGTGCGATGGATTGACTCAATTTTGCGATGGACTGCGACGTAATGCACTTGTGCAAAAGATTATGAATCAGTTGAATATCCACTGCAAAAAATCTAGGTCGTGTCATCAGCGACCCCTACTAATCTTCTCATTTTGGTGTAGGAATCCTCTATTTGATTTCCACCCATATTAACGCATCTTCTCAAGTGCTAAAGAAAGAAACAGTACTCAAGGGAGTATTCATCAACCAAGTACAATCTAATCTTACCTGTCGTATCGCATACCCGGCTCTCTGTACAACCCATGATCACCCTGTAAGTACCAAGCTACTGTAGATGGTCGGTCTGTTTCTCCTGTATTCAGAAAGTAACCCTACTATCAGCAATGATTTTAATTCCACAGAACAAGCTGATTTGTTTTCGGTAGGACAATGTAAACGAGAACGCGTCTTGCGAGCAAACGTTTCCTTACCCCTCCTCCCTCGTTTCCCTTTTCTTCCCGCAGGGGTAGGGAGTAGGGTAAAGGTAAAGGTAATTTCAGTGGTTGATTAGAGGCTTTAAAAGTTTGCAAAGACTGTATACACTATCCACAGATCCTGTGCTTTAATAATCAACCACTTACCAAGTCTTGGTCCCACAGGCTGACAGAATGACATATACTCTAATCTATAATTGTGATCTACTTGTTCTGGTGGGGGAGCTGTGCCAGACCTGTCGGCACTGACTCTGAATCGACTGCTGTAAGAAACAAAATAACAAATTAGCTCAGAGAAAACGAGAGCCAATAATTTTAACCTGGGTTATAGAATCCGAGAAAGTTGAAGAGGAGTGAAAAAGATGAAAAAGAAAAGAAATGAAAATTCGCTGGACAGACAAAAGTCCCATAGTTCATCAGGGGGGGGGGGGGGGGATCAGAAAATTTTTATGGTGTCACGTCAAATAATGACCGGATCCTTATTTGCCAAGTCAAGTCATATGAGGTTGGAATATTTGGTAACTTTCTTAAGTTAAAAGTGATGCCAAACTGGCTACTTACTCATCTCTGCGATCTGCTTCTCCTAACTGCCTAACCAACACAAGTGATGCCAGTGTTCTTTTATCGACAGACCGAGAGCTCGACGGTAAGGTCACGTGCTCAGGTACTGCCTGCTTTGAAGTCTGGGATACGGTGGGCTTTTTCTTTGGCGACCGAGGGGACATTGGAGACCTATAGTAGCGATGAAATAAAAAGATCATATACGAATCACTTCGATATATGAAGTGCATGGGATGGAAATCGATAACGTTAAAAAAATCCAGAACTCCGGGATCCACATTTCTGGGGAGTAAAAAATTCGGAATAAATCTTCAATATAAATTTAAAAATAATGACTTTGCGGATTATAGCGATATGTAAGTTACCCAATGGTACTTTTAGTGCCAAAGCCTGTAAATCGGAATTCTAAAGTTTGTTTTCTCACGCGTTCTTAAAAGAAAACCCCCAAAGAAACAATACTAAAGGGAGTGACACGTGGTCTGCCAAATGGAAAAACCCTTGCATCCAAATGGATTTGGTCTGTTATTTGAAATACTCGATGTGAAAACTATATATGAGTCGATTGCACACTTTTTCTTTCTCGGCCTGTGAAAAAAGTTAGCAGGTTGTTATACTCACTTTAACTTTTTCATGTATGTCATGCTACCAAATCCATCGTCTGTCCACCTGAGGAGGAATAAATAGAACAATGGAGAAGTGCATTTAATTCAAGATTGAGGAAATCAAGGAATCCCACGTTGAGTGGTTCAGGGATTGAAACTCAGTGGACAGGGTCCGTACAGCTGTAAGACTACGGTACGATGAGGGATCTCTGGACTGCCGAGCTCGTTTTATTGTTCCTTGTCCTTAGAAGTTATTTA
>WUAP02159652.1:0-10007 GCA_015163945.2 Stichodactyla helianthus | reverse complement strand
AATGACCAGTCCCTTAATGCAAATTGTGTACTACACAATTTGCATTAAGGGACTGGTCATTAAGTTGGAGGGGGGGTTGGGGGTTGGGCTGTTAAAATAAAATTCACGTAGGTAATTATGTGGCTCAACCCTTTTCTTAGTGTTGATTTAACATGGCCCACCCCTTAAACACTGGCACAAAAATTGATAACCATCCTTGACTAGTGCTCATTTTTTCTTTGACACACCCTTATTTACAGGCTAAAATTACTGAGTACCACTCCCCACTTTTTTTACCAGCCCATCCTATCCCCTTTACTTTATGACCATTCGCTAATAAGGCATTTTATGTCGGAAACAAAAACGACGACAATACCCATCCCCATCCCCAAAAATATACACAAACCATCTATTCCCCCCACCTTCCCAAAAAGAAAACACACACACACACACACACACACACTTTATGACTTATAACTTACTTTCTTTGACAGGGATTGGCTAGAAGGTAATCCTAGAATAAACAATATAAGTCATATTACAAAACATCATGATTGGATGAGATCTGTTTGCCTCGCTTTCTGATTGGTTAATTAACAGTGGCTTGGCATCGCGCGTTTTCATGCTCGTAGAAAATCTTTCCCAAAATGAGAAACCATTATTAATGAATAATATTTAAGGTTTAAGTTTTGTTTTTCTTATTTTTCATTGTTTAGAATTCTAATTACCTTTGACAGGCAGTTCTTTCAGGATGTATCTTTCTAAAACTGACTCACAAACTAGCGTTTAAATCGACAAGGCACTTTTAAGCAGACTTCTCCATAATTTAGGCTCAGAACTTGTTTATACCACGATTTTATCTTTCTGTCCTTCATTTTATGTTTCTCTGTAACGAATAACTTGGTTTTACATTTATTCTATGCGTTCGTTTATCTTTTACACGAGGTGAATAACTAGCTGTTTTGGTTCGATGTAGTGACTCTGAACAACCACAACGGAATGTTTGGGAGCTTTACAACTCTCTGCAAAAACAAAACATCAGTAAAATATAGTAGAAAGTTCATATTTATTAATCCTTGCAACTGTATAAGTCATTTTCTTTTATGCTCTCCACCGTTCTTACGCTTTTAAATTACTGTTTTATTACCGTTTTGCTACTTTAATTTGTTTTTAGTAGTTATTTCATCTGAGTTATTAGCTTCGTTGGAGTTCTGGGTTATTTGTTATTTTTATTAGCTTTATTTTTTTATGAATTTAACTGTTTTTGTTAGGTTCAACCTGGGAAGGATTGCCTTATAGTGTTTAAGGATGACTAGTTGACTTTGTTGTGGGCGATGGGCATCGTTTATACTCGAGTACTGTGATTAGTTGGTGTATTTTATTTTCTCGATTTTTGATTGGTTCACAACCAAAGCCACTTGAAAGTCATAGTACTCTACGCGGTTAGTTTCAAACTAGTGTAATTTTATCTCAGAATTTATAGCTTTAGATAATAATACATAGTTTTGAACATAATTTTATATTTTTACTTTTTAAAATTAAACGAGTTTTTCTCCAGTCTATGAGCTCTTTTATTGGTTACTTTTTAGCTGTTTCGGGCTCTAAAGTAGTGGAAAGTGTATAAACAGAGAGATAAGCAATGACAGACTGACAGTAGTAATTGTCATTAAATTCCAATAACGTTAGACCTTACAAACCTTTAAGGCTCTGTGTTCTCGACACTGAAAGGCTTTGCCCTTTCCTTGATTGCGAGTCAGATTCTGTAATCATATAGAAAAATATCAACTCAAGTAACTATATTTGTATGTCTCTGCTCCACCTTGGAGGCTCCACGAATAACGGAGACACAATCAAATTTCATGGCAAATCTTATTTCTTTTTTACTTGGAATTTAAAGGTGCTGTCGGTGAACTTACGATGCCAGAGAAAAGCCCTTGTTCAAGCGAGGAAGACAATCAAAAACAGCTGTACATTGTTGTACAATGACTAAAAAGCGGGGGTGTTCAACATTCCCCCAATCTTGGTAGCGCCGATCTAAAATAAGTTTAATTTAACGTTTTATCGTGTTTGAATAATTTATTCAAAAGCAATACCTGAATTGTCATCGTCGTCTACGTTTTTTTCTCCCAATATCAGAGCTTTGGCCTGAAGAAGACAAAAATGAAATATTACCTGTCGATGTCTTTCAATAACCTGATGGTACCGAGATAGAACGGGGAAACGCACGGTACTGACTTTTTACAGCACGTACTATGGCGTTAAATTGAGGACAAAATTACTACACGGGTTTCGTGGCGTCGTACATCATTAGTCGTCGGTGTTTTATATCATCGTGGCGTCGTATATTATTCGTCGTTGGTGTTTTATATCATCTTGGCGTCGCATATAGACCTTTACGACGTAAGCATGAGAACGAGGTCTAAGGGCCGACAGAATCAAAAATTGAGGCGAATTTGACTAGCAATGCCTTTTCACCTCACAAATTCCGTGCAGCTGTACTGTGATAGGAATATTACTTGACTTTCCGCGCACTTTTTTTCACATTAAGATTATAAACACAGCTTTACTGGCTTAATACAACATTCTAAGCCCGATGCAGTACCTTCAAGGTTTCCGTGGGCTGTTCGCTGAAAATCTGAAAGTTTTGATCCAGGGATATGTCGTAGAGAAACTTTGACTTTATTGTCTGTCATAATCGCAGTCTTTTAACTTACTTTACATGAAATATAGGCCCTTAGGCCTCGTTTTCATGCTCTCGTCGAAAAGGTCTACCTGTGATAAAATTTACCGCTGAACACTGCAAACGATGTCGACGCTACGACGAAATGAGCCTCACGACGAAGGAAATGCGACGCAATGACAAGAGGAGCGCAGCACGACGAACGATATGCGACGCCACGATGATATAAAACACCGACGACTAATAATATACGACGCCACGAAACCCATGTAGTAATTTTGTCCTCAATTTGACGCCATAACGTACACCGTAAGGTATGCAGTACATTGAAATGGATTACCATTGCTTTCGTGTGATCTGAATCATCCAATCACAACTCGTAGTTACGGTTACGGTTAAGTACGGTGTACGCGGCTGCAGAACGGCTCCAAATTTGCCAGTCATTGCTAACTATACGACACCACTACAGTCATGTCAACACCCGTTCGTAACATGAGCTGTGTTTTCCACAGTAAAGCAAAAACGGACCGCTTCTATGGTCTTAAAGTGTTCGACTCTTTGGTACTCACTTTCAAAGGGACTTCAGCAACAAGGCTTTCCACCAGAAGGCGCTTGAGCTCCAAACTCCACTTGTTTTTTTGTTCCATATTTCGTGCCTTTGATGAAAATCGAAATAAAATCAACAAAAAGTGATGAAAAACTATATGTACAATCGAGAAGTTCGTGTGTTTATCGTGATAGCCTTCGTAAGGTTCGTGCGATATCGTGCACGCTTGTTCATCATTAATTCAAAGTTCATTTTGCTCCAGTAGCAGGCTCCAGGGTCGTTTTGCTCCGTGTGTACCAAAGATTTTATGTAAAAAAGGTTGTGGCGGGAGCAGAATTTTGTCCCCGGCTCACGCTCCCTGATATTTATAAACTGGTTAAATATCAGGAACATGACCACACCATGCAGTAAGCTGCCCCAGCATGCTCTGTCGTGAGTACTAGTTGTGCAAAATGACCCGGGAGCCTACCCCTGGACCAATATGGACCTTTTCAATTTATTGATGAAGCAGTATGTTTGCAATCCGCTTACCACAAACGAATAGTTGACTTTTTGGTTGTCGAAGCGAATGATCTGAAAAGCCAGGGGTTCTTTAGGAATCGATTCTGTCATCATCATGTTTGATAGCTTGAGGGAAAAAAGAAAAATTAATCCCCTGACCAACCATGTTATATCTGAGTATGTTTTTTTACGTTCAAAAGAACCTGTTGCAGTAATATCAAACGCTGTTTAATTTGGAGTAAAAGGGGGGAAAAGGTGGCGGTTGGGGTTAAGGAGATCTAGAGATACTCACCAAAAGACTTGCTTTACACGTGTACCCATTCTCTCTCTCTCTCTTCTTGGTGATGAGGAGAATTTTCTCGAACAGGAAAAGATAGCGATCTGTTCTTGTACCCACCACACGAAAACTATCCTACAGTCATAAAAAACGACAAATATGTCGATTAGAAAATAGCAATAAGCAGGCCAAACTTTACATCATTAATCTTCGAAATCAGCTTTTGTATTTTTCTCAGTAATCTTCCAAGACCGTAATGCTAATACTAAACGAGGAGCAGTGGGAAACCTATGGTACTGACGTACAGCACGTACACGGTGCGGTATACAGCAACACTGAAATGGCTTCCCATAGGAATGGTTTTCCGGTGTATGAGTAGGAAACGTACGGTACTGACTTACTGCACATATAGACGGTGCGGTATGCAAACAACACTGAAATGGCTTTCCACTGATCCTTTTTGTGTGAATCATCCTGAACAACTATACAAAGTGTAGTTATGGCAACGATAAAAAACAGCACAACTAGAGTACCGCCAAACCTCATATTCAGACTATTTTCCTATCCGTTGTTGAAAGGAAAAGAGCTTTGGTAAGCCGTTGCAGTACGACTATGGATTTGTACCGTCTCCCACTCATACGAAATCCGCTCTACAGGTATTTTCCTAAGTCGGGTCTGCCCTTCACATGTTTTCATGTTAATTCTAATTCGTTTTAAGCAAATTAGTCACTCACCTCTAAAACAAGGTTGCCGTAAGTTGTCAAGTCAGGACCCTGTTCAATCACAAAAATACTTTAATCAGTACGATCTCTCTCTTTTTTTAAATCGTAAAGACTGATTCTGGTGATAACAAAATTAAATTTGTTTCTCGCTATGCCTCCGACTCAGTCAGACCCAGTTATAAATAATATTAATTAATAAGGTCAAAAGTATGATTGACGATATACACTAGACGTGAAATGATGGATGGTTTCTGGGTCGCATAAGTGTCATACTTAAAAATTTTATCCCACTTTGTCGGCAGCGCAAAAGCAGAAGCAAAAGAGGGCGAGGAGGAGAAGAAGAAGAAAAAGAAGAAAAAGAATTAGCACTAATTACCTCGAATTCCGATAGCTGGCTTTGGATTTCCTAGAGTTAAAAATGAGACACAAATGAATTAGTTCCTCTATCAGTAAATCTTTTAATACGTGGGATTGAAAACGAAAGTTTAAACGAAAATCAAAAAATCAATAAATGCAAAAGCTCTGACCAAACCCCACAATAACTTGGGTCAGTTCGTTTTTCTATTACCTGAAGATGAAGTGTTGCTTCGTGCTGCCTCTTCATCTCATTGATGTGTTTCGCTACGCCAGTCATGGCGAACAGAGCGTCCTGAAGACCACGAAGAGAAGCTAAAAATCAATTTGTAGTCCTTAAAAGAACACTAACCTGGAAGATACAAGGCAACGCCAAGCACACACGAAGAGTGGTACTTACACAGATGATTTCGTAGCCTTCAATATCATTCTCTTTATCGAAATGTTTCTTCATTTCCTTAAAAAAATTATGGGGAGTTTTGATTTTGATTGATTGATTTATGATTTATATAGCGTTCGTTTATATAGTTCGTTATGTACAATATCAAGAAATGAAGACAGTCCTTATGTAATAATAATTTTTAATGAATTAATAATGATAATAAAATTACTTTTGGAGGGAATATTGTTTATTTGCGCCCGCGTAGTGTCATTTGCGGCCCGAGCGCAATCATTATTATCAAAAACGAGGTCAGACTCTAAACGGCTAAAATCCATCGGATGATGAACCAAAAACCAATCAGCTGTACGGCTGACAGTGCATTATCAGCCCGCTCGAGTCATTTGCGGCCCGCTGAGCGCGTGTTTGCAAGAGGGCAGTTTTCTGTTTGGCCGCGTATATTGGTAATAAACAATATTCCTTCCAAAAACCAACCATTTTTGTCCTAATGAGTAGGAAACGTAAGGTACTGACTCTCAGCAAGTACACGGTACAGTATACAGTAACACTACAATGTCTTCCCATTAGGCTGCATCATCCGGTAAAGTATTTACGACACGGCTACAAATTTGGCTTAGCGTTTCCCAGTCATACAAAATGCGCTCTAATATACTTATTTCCTCCGATGGCAGGTTTGTAGTTTCTACCTGTAATAGTAGGTGATATTTTAAGATTCTTTGCACTGGCTTCAAGAGATACGAACCAAGGGGTAACGAATGTCCAAGACTCATTTGTATTTCCTACAAACAACAAGGGGAATCGTGTGTTATCCTATAACATACCTCTTTACTTTGGGCGCAGTTTTCCCATTTCAGACCACGTGTCATCCTCTTGGGAATACGAGTCTTTGTTTGAGGCTCATCCATATTAACGTATCTTCTCAAGCGTTTCCGAGAAACAAAGAGAAAACCCAAGGGAATTACACGTGATCTGAAATGGGAAAACATTGCGCCCAAGCCGAAAGGTCTACTATCAATCATTATACCTGGATGAAAGTCGCGGATTCTCTCTGCCTTGTACATTCTGTAAGAATCTCAACCGATCTAAAAACGAACACATAACAGCTCAGGATTGATTTTGAGGACTGACTTGACTGAGAAGCCAAGGAAAATAATTGACATTTTGTGGAAAAAATATAAGCATTGGACACCATCTTGGCATCCCAAAGGAATAACTCGCTTTTTTCTAGACAGTTTACTACAACTCCAAAATTCGTACTTACTTTGGGTACTTTGTACAGTAATCAGTGTAGGTTTGAAACCCTTTTTCCTGATTGAATTAAGATGTCAAAAAATAAATAAATTTAAATATGTAATACATTGATAAAATCAAAAGTAAATAAAAATGGGGAAGAGTTCATTACATTATCAACGAAACACTGGGCTATTTCTACTGGGTCGTCATCTGCATTCTCCAGCTTTATCAGAAATTCCCTAAAAAAGAAAACTTTATTATAATTCCTACTGGTACTAAATACACCCATATAGTTGACAATTAGACCCGCAGCCCGAACGGGCTACGTGTCAATAGCCTACGATGCGTAGTAGAATAGGTTATTTGACTCATTGCCCATGAGGGCGAAAGGTCTAATTGTTTTATTATAAACAAGCTAGTAGGACAATGATAAAAAATAATCAAAACATCGAAAATTTTGCCAAAATCTCGGCAAAACGCGAAATAGACCTTTAGTAGCGTAGCAAATCAAAATGCAGGATTTGTGATAGCCGCTAGTTTGTTTACTATACTAATCATCTAGAAGGCCTGTTTATACTAACAATTTTGTCCTGCAACTTGAGCCGTGATTTTTATGGCGATTTTACGGCGACATATTGCGCGCAATTAAGTCGCCACCATTTCGAACATGCTCCAAATTTAGTGCAAACGCGCGCGATTTGGGTTGCGATAAACTCACCAATGAAAATCGTGCGACAAAATTGCTAGTACAAAAAGAGCTAAAGACCTTTTTCTCAAGGTTGCCCACGAGTTAACCCAAATCCAAGGAATTTGACGGAACACGAGGATGTTCATGAGAATATACATTTCTATGAAACTGAAAATAAGAACCTAAACTTTGTTTCTCAAATTTACTGAATTAACGCTTTTCATTTTTGTGCGTCCGTCAAGTTTGGATGAGCACGTAGCCTTGAGAAAAAGGTCTAATGTTTTAATCGATAGAGGAGATAGGAAGTAGCAGTTGTCTTGATAAGTCATTCAAATAGACCTTCATCTGTATATTGAGAAATTCAGTGCTACACTGCTGACAGCCAAAATAAGAGGGTTTTAACAGTTTCAGCTACTGTTATTAGCATCATTTGTCCATTAGATGATTTTGAAATGACCTATCTGCTTTGGAGTTTAACACCTTTTTTCAAACATGTAAGTGTAAAAATAGATAAGTAACATTCCCAAATGGTAACTTATTGCTCAAGATTCATATAAGTGTATGTGGTATACCCACTTGTTGAAGTCAAAAATCTTTTCAATGTTTATGAACAAGTGAATGACATTTGTCTTGGAAATTGGGCAGTTCTTCATGCGCATACACTTGAGGTATCCCTACATGTGACAAGAACAAGACAGATTTAAGGCTTCGAAAATAAATGAAAAGGTAATAGAATGGACAAGGGAGCTATGGGTTGGGGGAGGGGGGCTATGTGGATTTGGACAGGGGGCCAGCAACTTTCTCAAGAAACATTTAGGGGGACAATCAAAAATATTTCTTCAATAAATATTCTGTAAAGGGAGAACACTAAAAACTTTGGGGTCATCAAGATATTGGGTTATGAGGTGTTGTTAAAAAAGTGTTCTCCCAAAATTTGAATCCACATAGCCCCCTAATGCACAAATTATGAACACTCCCTCAATGAAGAATTGTGGATAATTGAACAAGGGAAAAAATGAAATGACAAACAGATGAATGGAAGCATGAATGGATGAACTAATGGGTAGATAGATGGTTTACAGATTGAAAATTGACAAAAATGAGTGAATGGATGAATGGATGGATATGGATGGATAGATGGAAGTATAAAACAGAAAGTATAAAATAGAATATACGAGCTGGATAAACCATTCCATACCTCAATGATCTCTTGAAGATTTTTCACATAAGTTCTTTCAGTTTTTAAAATCTCTTCTACGACCTTTTCAATATGGCTCATTATTGACCCAGTAGATGATCTGGCTAAGCTCTTATCAGACAATTGTGATGTTGTAGTACATGACTCATCTTCCGATAAACAACAAGGAGAAAGATATCTTTGATTTTCCTTTTCAATTCCCCTTTTTTCAAAATTTTGAGTCAAATTTGCCACTTTAGAAGTCTGCAAAGATGATTTATTCTTATGTTCAGAGTTGTCATCTTTAGAACGAGGAATAACTATCACTGGTTTTGAATTAAAGAAAGATGATGCAGACTTAGAAGACAGTCTTGATTGAATGTCACTTGGTTTATCTTTCTCATTTTCATTAGAATTCTCCTGTTTATTCTTTTCTATAGACCATTTTAATTTCTTCTTTGAAGATATGCGAGGTGGGAAGAGAGACTGCACTTTAGCATTTGTATCTCCATTGCAGGGTTTTTTAGTTGTCTCCTGTGATTGGATGGAATCTGACGAAAGCTCTGATGATATTGGTGGCATTTCTGTTGATTAATAAAAAAGATTTTTTTAGTGGGGAAGGGGCTGTTAGTGAATTTTTTGGCAGATAAGTCATCCTCTCCTCCTACACTCCCCTATCCCCATTCCCCAACCATACATCAATCCCCCGCTCCCCTGATTACAAGATTATTTTTTATTCCCACACAATTCTGTCAGCATTATTTAGAAGGGGGGGGGGAAGCAGGAGAGGATCCAGGGGGTGAATTGGGTGGCTAGCACCCCCCTCATTGGAATCAATTAGTTTGAAATTACATTAACTGGATGGTCAATGGAATGATTTTGTGTCCAATTTTTAAATAGATTAAAAACCATTTAAAAAATGTTTCGCTTTATCTATGAAATTTAATAAAAAGAGCCTACAAACAATGACGTCATTTTGGTAGAGGATTTTAATTATTTTTGTAATTTCAGCAATCAGCCACCCCTCCTTAAAAAATCCTGGATCCACCCCTCCAATATGAAAAAGTGGGAGAATATGTCATGGGAACTTTCCCTTGAGTATTATTCCTTACTCTACTCTTTAGTAGCTAAAAGACATTAGGTATAACTCAAAAGAGTTAGATTGAGGTTTGAAATTTCACAATATCACCATAAGGTTGCATAATGGAGGTTTAATTATAATGAAAGCAAAATATAAAAATAGCTAAAACTTACTTGTTCTGTCTCCTTGGTTAAAAATGCTTACAAGAGCTGACATTGTGAAGCACAATTGAGAACTGGAAAAAGAAAAGAAACCAAAGATAATGTATATAATATATATAAAACTCTATTTCTAATACACCTTTTGCTGTTCATTTACGCAAAATATACATTCATTAACATCAATGGTTGAAACAATAAGGCGAATAT